>VUQJ01017630.1:6092-21528 GCA_015108635.1 Andinoacara biseriatus | reverse complement strand
AAGATAATTGCCCGATGAAGGAACAGCCACACACAAAAAAAAAACAAAAAAAAAACAATTTTCGAGGTTTCACATCACCCATTGTAGAGTCATTACACTTTGGTATAAATTCATAGAAAATAATCCCATCTGTCCACTGATTGCCCACCAGGACCTCACAAGGATAATGCGTCATTGATCTGATTAAGTCATTGCCAGTTTACACAGCAAATTCCAAAGCAATGAAAGATACGAGCCCGTTGCTATAATATTTAATTTCACTTTTCCAGTTGTCCAGTAGTAACAGTGTGGAGAAACTGTGGATTGCTAAAGAAGTGTTGGGCAGATCAAAAACCACAACAATTGTAAGACTAGAACAAGGGAGGCTGGTAAAGTAAACATAGCTGTGTGGTCAGGAGGAACCACACACTGAGGCCATGTGGGAAGCGAGGATGACTTGTTTAATGTGTGTGAGATTGTGGACAGCATTGCATGTACCGATTTACGGACAACCTCCATTAGCTCGTCATACATATCTGGCTCATACATGTCGATGGTTCACAAATGTTTGTTAACAGATTCTTTGGAGCGTGTCACTTTGTCTAAATCTAATGCTGTCGACTGCGTTACATAAAGGCAGACACTAAAAAAACACAAAACAAACAAACTCACGCTCTGTCTGTGGAGTCACTGAAGGATGTGAGTCTCACATGGAAAAGCATGACAGAATTTCTAAGAACCTGAATAATCAGCTTACATTGGAGCTAAGTAGGAACAGAGGGTGGTGGGCTTGTGTTTGCTTTCCATTTTCAGCTCTGGCACTAATTCAGGCCACCTTGAAGAATCTGAAAACCATTATCCAGGACAGTTGGTCAAAAGTGCAGACTGTATAGGATATCACAGAGCTGTGCCTCACGGAGAAACAGAGTGATGAGGCTGGAGGTGGGAGAGAGGAGAATGTTGGAGGGAGGTATCGTGGATGAGATCTCGTGCAAGACGGGGAGAAATTGAGACTAATAGAAGATCAGCAAGCCTTCCTGCAAAGACATCTCAATTACAGGGAGCTTGTCGTGTCATTCGTGGGGACGTGTTTGGTTTCACAGAAACAAAGGCATCTTCACCAAGTGATGTATTTTAGAGCGGCTGTTTGTCCATCTGAAGTTACCTTCACGGTTGTCTTAGACACTACCTTTTGCATGCAACAGAAGATTAGGTATAGACAGACATGTAGACAGAGCTCCCCCCCATTGTGTCTTACACACGCACCCACTCAACATGCATCAAGAAAGCTCTGGCACATAATGACAGCATCAATCGCTCTCTCACGTAGCTCTGAGCAAGCAGCTGACTGATGCCTTTTAAAAGGAACTAGTCATAAATATCGGTCTGGTTTGCTCTGTTTATGTGCATTATAATAATTGGCTTGTCACTGAAACTTTGTCAGTCAGCTTCATCGCTTTGCTTTTTATTATTTAATATAACATGAAATTGATCACAGCTGTTGTAAATGATAATTATGATTTTTTTATAATTAATGGAATCTGTATGGGGATCACACGTAAACCTCAGAGAAATCCGTTTTGAGAAAGTATCACTCCTGGATTTTAGTCATTTTACCTGATGGAAGCCCATCACATTATGAGGCTAATTGATGATGATGATATAAAACTTTTTATTTTGTCACAACTATAAACTATTGAGCTAAAGAAGCACGTTTGCTGTGTCTGGATGAATAGTGAGGCCGGTTCTAGCCTCCTCTGTCAGGCTGGGAGGTTAGCTGAGTATTAACCTGAAGGATGCTGGTGTGAGTCTCTGTTGCATCATCTCTTCTCTCAGCAATAAATACAATACATAAAAACAAAATGGATAATTAAAATATTACTTTATGTCGCAGTAACGTAGCAGCCATAGGATGGTTTCCACAGGCTGAAGGCCGGCAGTCACAACAGGAATGAAGAGCTGCATGTTTATTCACCCAACACACGGCACAGTTAATACACACTCAGAAACTCAAAACAAAAGCGCTCCAGTTTTTTTGAGTGTCAAAATGCTTTTTGTAAATACAGACTTGTTTAGTGCCCTCACAGTAGCTGCGCTAAAAGCTAGATGAAATCAATCATGAATATAAAAGTTAATAATCACTGAAAAAAAAATTTTTCAATGTAAATATAAGCATTTCTTCAGAGGTGCTCATCAGATAAAGAAGAATTTATTGGGTTTCTCAATTAGTTCAGTCCTTCCACAGAAATGCGTGGGAATTAGTAAACGTTCAACATTGTAACTCAGAACTGAAGAAAGGAGAATACGCACACACACACACACACTAGCAGGCAACCTCTCAGAAGGACAAACATTGAGGTTGTGCACTTAGTGCTAGGATCTGGATTATTTTTTTCCTTTAACCGAACAAAAAAAATTTTGGGGGGTGGGCACAGAGCCCATTTGGATGGGCTGAGCCCACCCCTGCGTGTAGTATCAGTATCTATTCAAACATAGTCTCCCCAAAGCTAGGATGGAAACTTGCAGAAACTGATCTATTCCATGCAGGATTAGATTATAGTCTCAATTATATAGTGTACTCTGTGTACAAAAAGAGTATCCTGATTCCGAGTTTCAAAATATATATATATATATATTTTTGCCAATGCTGCAGGCACTCCAATATCCATCGGTCCATTTTCCATAATCTCTCTCAGGGTTGTGAGGGGCCTACAGTCTATCCTTGCTGACACAGGTCACCAGTCCATCACAGAGAGACAGAAAACCCCACACTTTTACATTCACACCTGTCTACATGTCTTTGGACTGTGGGAAGGAACCCACAGGAAATTCTGATTGTTAGGCAACAGAGCTAAACAAGGGACCACCCTGCATCCTTGACCATCCAAAGTAGACTTTCTTTTAGCTGTGCCAATATAATTAATATGCCTATTAGCATGAAAAAGGTGCCTTAGATTTGAGTCATAGTGCATATTAATCATGAAATGGAAAATTATAATTAATTATATTAATTATAATTATTGAAAATTATGCAGAAAAGGTTTTTTTTTCATTTTTCTTTTCATTTACATTAAAAGTGAAAAAGTAAAGCAGAGTAAAACACAAGACTATAATCTGCGTAAATCACGCAGTTCAACACAGTTACCGGCAATTTTGTGTTGTCGCGTTGCATTAGCTGTGACAATAGATTATTTCCCAACATTTCCAATTTCAGTGGGTTAAATTCTCTGATATTCTCTGAAAGTGCTTTGATACGATTCAAGCATTCTCAGAGGGAACAGAAACCAGCCCAAGGTTGATTTTTAAAGGTAAATAATCCCCCCTATAATAACGAGAGATATCTGTTAAAATATTAGATCATAAAATGACATCATCTTAAAGTAATCATCCCTTGATAGCGATCATGACAGATCCTCAGCAGTCTACCTCTGACTCTCACGCTAACCCACTGATGTCATTTAAAGCCTCTTCACAAAGGATTGTTGTTTTATAGACACTTTCACAATAACAGGCTTTTATCACGTTATGCTGCATATTAAAATAAACAGGCACAAAAACAAGGAAAACAAACTGATGTGCCATATAATATAGGTTATATATAAGAAACTTTGCTTTGCATTTGACAAATGATGATCCCCCTCTTCTCCTGCAAAAAAAAAAGGGAGGGGGGGCAGAGAAGCCTCCAATATGTTTTCTTTTTTTTCTTCATTGCCTGACCACCTGCAACTTGCATGTGTCATGCTAGTGCCAGTTCAGACATAAAGTAAATGAAAGCCAGACCTACGCTTTGGGGTTGTAAGGGGGACGTGTAATGGGAAAGCAGCACACTCCCTCTGCACTGTACACAACAGTCATTAGGCAACCCATCTGCTCAACGCTTGCATGCTAAGCTGTAATTTTCAAGCTTTGGTGTGTGTGTTTCTCTGTGTGTGCGCATGTGTGCGTGAGAGGCCAGTGGTGGCAAGCTCGGAGCAGAAGAGATGCTTGTTCTTGTGGATCTGTGTGTGTGTGTGTGTGTGTGTGTGTGTGTGTGTGTGTGTGTGTGTGTGTTTGCTATTATCTGGATGTCATCAAAACCACAGAAATCAGGGCCTGATAGCATCTTCCCCACCCCCTGCTTCTATCCCCAGCCAGAGTCACGAGAGCCGAGGGTCTCCTTTGACCACACATGCACAATCACGCTCGCACACACTCACACGCTGAAACTGACACATAGGCACTGCATCATGCTTCCCCATTTTGTAAGTAAACATCTCCAGATTGGTGAAGCGGGATGGAATTCCCCCCTGTGTGGGAAATGTGCCCAGAACCATTTGTAAGCCCTCTTCTCCGCCGCCTCCTAACTCTTTACAGATTGTAAAACTCTGGATTTCTATATTAGGCTACACTGCTGAGGTTCTTGACCCTTCTTTCAGTGGGTCACTCACTGACAGTAAAAAAACCCAAAACAAAACACAGTCACAGAAATTAAATATATTTATCTTTCTTGGGCTTAAGCCTTACAGGTTTGGACACATGTATTCATTTCCATGATAGTTTGAAAGCAATAGCTTTGCTATAGCCCGTTGCTTCTGTTTAAATATGTGGTTAGCAGACCTCAGCCTAACATAGACAGTTTACATGCAGACAACTATGTGAATGATATCGATTTACTGTATTGTGCTATATATTATGCACAACTAAACCTATTTACTCTTGGGGGAAAGTTAGGCGCAAGAGTCTACAATCACAAGGGAGAGTTGGCAGACGGCCAGACTTTTCGCTGGCCATGGCTAAACCTGAGCCATATGACCGATCTAAAACAGTAATACACTGTGATATGTATAATGGCATCCATTTTATTATACTTAGCACAAATCTTGTGCTCATAAACATGAAATATTTTGGCAACCGAGACTGAGTTCATAAAAATGTCTGCACGCAAAGTGTCATCTGATGCAGCACTGGCCCAAACATCCTAAACAGTACCTCCAGCCTAAGCCCCACACCCTCAAACTCAGCACACAATCCAGCTCCAGCTTTGCTCCAACTTCCTGCTTTTTCTCTGCTCCTCAGCTGTATATGGTCAGCATGGCCTGACTCACACCACAGTTGAAGAAAAGCGCTGAATGCTGAACTACTATTTGTCCATCTCATTTTCCACCTTATTGGATTGTCAAGATACTGTGAACCACACCGTCATCTGTGGTAGTTTATACACACAGTGCCTGTACAGAAGCACAGGGGGAACACAAACTAGGGTTTGATGTGGGTTCGATTGCTGTTAAATGCCTCCATTAACAGTAATCCGCAATGACTGGTATTATTTCTGAGTTGACATTTGCTTGATTCACTGCAGCAGCTCAAGTGTTGACAGCCATGTGTGTCACCTCTGCTGCTGGTTCTTATCTTGCGCGAGCAATGATATCATCAAGTCTGGGAAATGGAAGATCACAGTGCATCATCCATCTCTGGGGAGGTTGTGTAACAGGGTCCACACAATTTACATCAAAACAACAATGTACCAACTAACAAGTGGGCACTAACAGGCAGTAAGATGTACACAAACGTGGATATTGACTGTCCAAACATAAATTCAGCTGGAACCTATGAATGCTCATCAATCCAGTCTATGTATCAAAGCCATTTTCTCTTTCATGAATGCCTTTTGCATTACTGTAATTTGTTGCCATTTAATCCTGAGGATGTTCAAACATCAGATAATATTAGGACCCTGTTCCATGCAATGGAAAGTTACTATTTGTGACTGATTGTGGAAAATCTCACTGCTTCCCCAGGAGTAAACCACCAGTCTCAGCTCACAATCTGAAAGACTCAGTGGAGAAGTAAACAAAGTTGATCCTAATGGGTGGATGTGTGGGCTTTTATCTAATCCGAGAGATGCTAATAGACTTTCCTAGCAGACATAAGAGCCCACTGGAGTGACAACAGGACAGACATACAGGGCTGCAGCGGGCTCTGTGGCATGCATACAGCTTACATTGGATCACTATATATCTGTGTTACTGCAAACAGCTGTAAGCTGCGGCTCTGTTTCAGCTAAATGTTTGGGATTTTAGTTCTTTGTACTTTTATGACCCATTTTCAGCTCAGAAAGTTTTGCAATATACAGATTTGTGTACAAAATGATTCAAGAAACTAAATGGTGCAAAGAAAGTAGCTGTAGTACACTTTTACACATTAACTGGTACTTCACATACGAGCAATTAGTTAGAAATGTTTTAACAATTCAAGCATTACAGATATTCAACTGCATGCTGACAGACATTGGTGATAATAAATTTATTATTAATGCCCATTGATCTTATTTAGAACATTCATCCTGTAATTTGAAACACTTAATTGAAATATGACACATGCTTAATTACAAACAGGCGAGCACAGTCAGAGCTGCATTCAAATTGACAGAAAGCATTTCATTCGCAGGCTCAATCCACTGCGAAAGAATCATGACTAGACTCTTTAGTACAGACAACATTATAAACATTGTAAGAGAAGTTTTTAATAAAAAAAAGAACAACAAAGAAAACAGGAAATATGGTCTCTACATTAAGAGAAGAAGATAAGACACAAAAAGTAGACATGATGAACACTTTCAAAAATAGGTATGATTTTCCTATATATGCAGCCCGTGGAAGTTCAAGACATGTGCAAGCCCTTCAAGGGCAAAAATTCTATCCAAGCAGAGATTTTATCACTCAATTTTTGTCACTTTTAAAAACACTTTAGCAGCTGTTCCTCTGTGCTTGGCTAACAGCTGAATACATAAATCTGCATACTCTGACAGGTTAGCACTATGATATCAGAAGGTAAGTTAACTGTAAACGGTCTGTATAAACCAGTGTCTGGACTGCCTAAAAGTTTAACACTATTACATGTTAATGAAAGCAACTAAAAGGTCATGCCTCTTCTACTGAATGTGGTCCTGTAACTTTAGATGAATGTGAAGTTGGAAACCACCAATTCCATGACTTCAGGCTGGCATCTGAGATATGTCTAAATATACACAGCCTTCTGGTTTGATTTTCTAAATTTCTACAGGGATGAGTGTGCCAGAAGGGAGGGAGAGAACATGAAGTAACACAGGCTGAGGAGGAGAAAGAAGAGGACAGAGGGAAGATGGGTATTTCACCGAGTCCCATCCTGCATTCAGCATCGCGGATCTGAAATAAAGCTGGACTGGCCTTTGAGTCACATCTGTTTTTGTTTTCTCTTGCAAACCAGAATAATAAAAACAGGGCAACTTTGAGCTGTTCGCCTGCCATCCCATTGTCAGGGGAAGTCACATCAGTGAACATGGGTGGGATATTCTCATGCTCAATCTGTGCTGCAGGGAAATCTTTAGCTGGCTGGACTCTGTGTGTGTTTGCATTCATGAAAAATAAACAGTGAACTCTTAGCAACTTTCCTTTTTACAGAAGAGGATCAGGGCAACGGAAAAAAAAGATATTTTGGGGTCATGACTTTTTTTCAGAATTCAGTCTTTTTTTTTCAGAGTTCTAACTTTTTTTTGTTGCAGATTTCAGAATTTCATCTCAGAATTCTGACTTTTAACTTAGAATTTTAACTTTTTTCTCATAATTCTGACTTTGATATCAAAATTAAAGTTCTGATTAATTATTTTTCCTCCAAACTATGAAAAAAAATTCTGAAATGAAAAGAATTTTGAAGCTCCAGAGACTACTATGAGATGGATGACTGAGAATCTACACAGACATTATCTTTACATATGTTCAGGATGACATTGTCATGTCAGATTAGACAGCGGTGACTGATCCATTATGTGCTGGATGTGAACTCATCCTTAAGGATTGTTGCTCATAGTCACGAGAGCAAGGACCCTACCTAAAACAGAATGAAAGTGTTTACTGGAACAGAATTAAAGTGTTTAGTGGATAGCATTTTTGAAACCTCTGTAAATGTATAAAACACTCCCCAGACCACCCAACACTCTCAAACCCACCCATCCCATATAGGCAACACAAAGCACATACATACCACGATATGCTAGCATGTGATGCACAAGGCGTGCATGTGGACTTGGCTGGAGTGACGATTACAGCCCTTTGCATGCTGGATTTCTTTTGAAATAACACCCCCACACGATGGGAGCTGTTGCATAAAATTGAGACACGCTTCTACATACCTTGTAAAAAATGAAAGCAGCTACGAAAAAAAAAGAAAGAAAAAAAAAGAGAAAAACAAACGGGCTAGTCACGCATCTTGCTCAAGTTTAGAAATGAGAGCAGCTTTGATCGCCTGAGGGTAGGCTGCACAAGGTTAGCAACTGCATACTGTTGGGTGTACTCTGTGCATTTTTGTTAGTATATGAGTAATGATCTACAAGGGAGCTGGCATCAGGACAACAAGAACTTTGGGCACTTTAAGGCAAAAGCATATACAGAGGTAGCCTGCTGGGAGAGAGAAAGAGAGAGAGAGAAATATGCTTTTGCTGTCGCATGCCATGATGGAGACATATTAAAGACTTTTCTAATGTTTACTGAACTGTCATGTAGTTAAATTAACTCAGCCAAGGTTATTAGGCTCAGCATAAAACAGTTTTTGGCAACCAAAAATTAAACGGCTTATAAAACCTAGTGTATACATTGATGCCAAGGGAATCAACAATTAATCCTAAACACTTATTGGAAAGAAGAAGGGATGCTTGTGGGTGTTTATAAGGCTTAATACCACACTTTTGGATTGCTGAATAAGGTAACAGATTTGCATGGAAAGGTTAAACATCATGATGAACTTGTGTTTATTACACCATCCGGCTGACTCAGTCAGATAAATAAAGTCTTTGGCACTACACCGGAGCCTGAGATGCAGTAGGATGAACTCAGGCTAGGAGGATCCCACTCTGCCCTTTCCTACTGTAACATCTCCTCACCACAGCTGGGTTGTGCATTCTTCTGAGATTGTCACCCTTTAATGAGATTACTTAGTCTGTGGCCATAAGAGTGTATTTCAGACACGTGAAGATGTCTAATCCCATCTAATTTGAAGAAGCGGTGTGTGTTACGTGACAAATCAGGGTGTATCTTTTGTCTCAGAGCCACAACTGTTCTGAAATTGTTGATTTGTGCAGGGAAGCACTGCTTATTTGTGAAACGTTTGTGTTGACGCTAACCCGGTGCAATTAATGAAATGCTGACAGACAAAAGACACACACACACCGCTGATGCTGGAATGATGCATTTCATGCATGCGATAAAGAGGTGTGCTCACACTGTATTGCTTCACTACTGCTTCACTACTATTCTAATTGGTATGTACGTGTACATACCAATTAGAATATTTTGGTTTCTGTGTAAAATCCATAGACAGCCACATAATTACATTATATAAAAAATAACTGTCATGCACGATTGACAATGTGACTGGGAATAGTACACTTCTACGTTGCATTAGTACACTTGCGCATGGAGTATTACTTTGAACATTTTTAATACTTTTAAAGTTAAAGTCAGTCTGACTTTAACTTTCTTTCCTCTGATATTGGTGTTAGTGTTTCATGTCTGGACATTGTAAATATTATGGCCAAACTGACTGCATAGGATGATCGACTTGAGTTTTCACCCACACTCATCAGGTTTTTAAAAAAATAAACTTATGACACATAACTTGATGACACACAAGATGATTGCATAAATGTTTGGAAGAGGAACAAAATCACTTCAGAAATAAAAATCTTTCACATGGTTTAATTTGGAATGACCCCCGGAGTGATGCAGAAAGGCTAAAGAGGGAAGAGATGCAGCCAAGAGTGTTGAGGAGTCACGAAATCCAGTTGCCGTAACCCTAATTCACAGGGCTGACTGAAATCTAACATGCACAGCTGGAGTTCAGGGGATATTTACTAGTGGAAATTAACAATGCTCAGCTATTTAACATAATTCGAATAATTTCCAAGTCAGTTAACAACAATAAAGAACAATGCAAAGTAAGAAATACTTTTACTTTGCATTGCTAAATTTGATTTGGTTTATAAAACTTTCGTCATCACTAGTTCTTATTATGCAGGTGACTCTGGTCCCATGGATTTATTAGTACCACTCATACATAAATGCATTTGAGGTCAATTTTATTTATTCTATCTTCTAATCTACAATAATAATTCTGATAATACTAATAATTCTTAACTGATAATTTTGTTCTGTATTATTTGAAGATAGCTCTGGGTTAAATGAATGTATGTGAGATCAAAGTAAAGCATTTGCCTTTGAAAACAAAACATCTCCAGTACCGTGCAGTAAATGAGTGAATGCACTTTTCTGTTACTAACAATAAATCTAGCACAAATCAAATACATTGTTAAAAGATTACTCCACAGTCACGTCATGTCGTGACAGTCAGAGGCCTGGCAGTGGGTAAAACCTCGTGCATCAGGCGTGATCCAACAGCGCCATCTATAGACGGAAGTCCACCCTGCGCCTTGCCGCCCCGACTCATCACCTCACTGCTGTACCACACAGCGCAGGCCGGGCTGCTGTAGTCTGTCTCTGAATAACAAGGAGCACCAGCAAGATGTCTGACATGGAGGATGATTTTATGTGCGATGACGAAGAAGATTACGACCTGGTATTTATAAATAAAATGACTCTTCTTGTGTGAATATTGCAATCGTTTGTCCGCTCAGCGCTGACAAGACATGCTAGCTAATGTTAGCTCTGTAGTTAGCCTACTGGCTAGCACCAAGCTGACAGCGAATGAATAAGGTTAGCTGTCTAGCTGGTTATCGGTTGTTGTGTTTAGCTGAAATGCTGCTGACTTATATTAACATTAATACACATTAAACGCGTAGCTTAAGGTGGATTCAGCTGTCAATGAATTTGAATTGCAGTCATGAAAATCAAGTCAGCGGGCTAGCTAGCAAGCCTTGAGAATGGCTAACATTAGCTCATGGGTTAATGTTAGGATATTTTGAGAGGCTGGCATGCATAGCTTTGCGTTAACTAGCTAAGAGTTTATAGTAAACATGTGTTTTATATGTTTGGAGTGGCTTTTACGATCTGAGGGTTTACACGCTTGTATGTTCAAACTTAGGAATACTCAGAGGACAGCAATTCAGAGCCAAATGTGGACTTGGAGAACCAGTACTATAACTCCAAAGCCTTGAAGGAGGATGATCCCAAAGCAGCTCTCAGCAGTTTCCAGAAGGTGGAGTCATACTCCATAAAATAACATTTTATCTGCAGCTCTCTGTGTGTATCTGAGTTACTTAAAAATGCAGTTTACTGTTGTCTGTTGACTTTGCTGTATTAAGGTACTGGAACTAGAAGGAGAGAAGGGTGAATGGGGGTTCAAAGCACTTAAACAAATGATCAAAATCAACTTTAAGCTGGTATGGTTTGTAACTCTTTTAATCTCTCTTCTTTTTACACTTATTATGCAATATACAAATAATTGAGGAGCTGTTTTTTGTGTTTCTCAACCCTGTAGACCAACTTTCCAGAGATGATGAACAGGTACAAGCAGCTTCTCACATACATAAGAAGTGCTGTCACCAGGAACTACTCCGAGAAGTCCATCAACTCCATCCTGGACTACATCTCTACCTCCAAACAGGTGTGAATAGACAGTTAGACATGGATATGTGTTTATAATGTGCAGTGTTCAGTGCTTTTCAATCTGTGCCTTTATAAAGTGCACTTTTTCTGTCACAGATGGACTTGCTACAGGAATTCTATGAAACCACATTGGAAGCTTTGAAAGATGCAAAAAATGATCGCCTGTGGTTTAAAACTAACACAAAGGTATGCAAATGCTTTCCAATGATTTCAGATAGTCTTAAATAATTCTCTAGCAAAATAGATACTCAAAATATTTTTTTAAATGCAGTTGGGCAAATTGTACTTGGAGAGAGAAGAATATGGGAAACTGCAAAAGATCCTTAGACAACTACACCAGTCCTGCCAGGTAAGGCATCCTGTTAATTTTTATTTTTGGAGAATATGGAATATGTGTCATTCAGAGTCTTGCAGATCTAATTAACTATAATATGGTTGCTCAGTTACCTGTGTGGTAGTTTAAGCTCAAGATAAACAAAAAAGAGCATCAGTTTCAATTAGTCGTGAGTCACCACTTTTGTGATCATGAAGCTGCTGACATGTTAAACGAATATGTATATTTGACAGCAATAATTATCTAATAAATTGTTTTCTTTTTTTTTTCCCCTGTCAACTGCAGACAGATGATGGAGAGGATGACTTAAAGAAAGGCACACAGCTGTTGGAGATTTATGCTCTGGAGATCCAAATGTACACAGCACAGAAAAACAACAAGAAATTGAAAGCCTTGTATGAGCAGTCGCTTCATATTAAGTCTGCCATTCCTCACCCGCTCATAATGGGAGTTATCAGAGGTATGAATGTGTAGCTCATTGAACAGTTACATAGCTTAATGTATGATATGTATTGTCAAAGCTTTTTGCTGCATAACCTTGCTTGTTTGGTCTTGGTCAGAGTGTGGTGGGAAGATGCATCTGAGAGAGGGTGAGTTTGAGAAAGCTCACACAGACTTTTTTGAGGCCTTTAAAAACTACGACGAGTCTGGAAGTCCACGAAGAACGACATGCCTCAAGTACCTGGTCTTAGCAAATATGCTGATGAAGTCAGGAATTAACCCCTTTGATTCTCAAGAGGTAAGAACTAGTTGTTTTATAAGTTTGTGCTTTTTTTATGTATTTTTTGATATCCAGTCAATATAAGTTATTCAGTGGACCTCATTCACTAATTTGAGTGCAGAAATGTTTTTACCCTGCAAAACAAGTGCACATGCAGCATTACAGAGGGATTCATGAAATGTACACACCTGACAATTTTGTTCTTAGGGGATCAGAATCATTTGTTTGCACGCATGATCTGAGGCAGTGCAAAATTTTGTTTATTGCGTGTGAACAAATTCATGTAAGAAAATACTGATAAATCACATAATAGTGCATGAAACGTTCACATTAGTGAATAAGGTCCAATCTGTTTTATGCTTAAGCAGCAAATAAATTCAACAGCTGTAACGTCTAATAAGTATTTTTTTGTTGTTTGTTTGTTTTAAAGGCCAAACCATACAAAAATGACCCTGAGATCCTAGCAATGACAAACTTAGTAAGGTAAGCGTGCCTTCACACAAGAATGAAGGAACATTTCATTCACTGACTTACTGTGAGATACTTGCATCAAAATTGTACTCAAGAGTGGTTACACATCCCAAATTATGTAACTGTTGTTTAATCCAACCGCTTAATCAATTTGTAACAGTAAATGGAAATGCACCTAAATTTTTCCTCAGATCATTTGAGTAAATATAGTCATAGTAAAAAATTAGATAAATACAACCTCAGATGAACTATAAAACATGACCTGTTGCAGTATGTCATTATATATTTCACAAAAACTAAGCCAAAGTGCAGAAGCAGTGTGTGGAAAAAATTAAGTGCATACACTGATATCATAGCTTGTAGAACTACTTTTAGTGGGAATAACTTGAAATAACAATTTTCTGTTGCTTTATTCAAGATTCAATAATTCATTGCCATCTTGACAAGTTGATAGGAATTTGTTTCGGTTAAGACCCCGCGCATTGTTCAAAACCTACACACAATATGATACAATAAAATGAATCAATAAATACTAAATAAAACAATTAAAGATCATATAAAAAGTCATAAGAACAGCACACAACAACAATTGACAGCATGTTATTAGAACTTATATAAAAATGCTTGTAGGCTGTTGAGAAGTCGGACAGCCTGTGGATAAGTATTGTTACGAAATCTGGTTGTTTTAGCACTGATACTTCTCAGTCTTTTCTGTGAGGGGAGAAAATTAAAAAGACAGCTGGGTGGGAAGGATACTTAACGATCGACAAGCTCTTTTTACGCAATCTGTTTTTATAAACGTCAGCAATGGCTGGGATTTCACACCCTTTCAAATCTCTCACATCACTGAGGAGGAGTTTCGGCTCACTCTTCTTCATGACGCTGCTTCAGTTCATTGAGGTTTGCAGGCATTTGTTTATGCACAGTGCTTTTAAGGTCCTGCAGCAGCATTTCAGTTGGATTGAGGTCTGGACTTTGGGCCATTGAAACACCTTGATTCTTTTCTGTTGTAGATTTGCTGCTCTGCTTGGATTCAGTCTCTTGTTGCATGACCCAATTTGGGTCAGGTTCAGCTTTAAGAGATCACATTTGACTGTAGAGTACTTTGGTATAGAGAGGAGTTCATGGTTGACTCAATGACTACAAGGTGTCCAGGTCTTGTAGCTGCAAAGCAAACCCAAATCATCACCCCTCTACCACCGTGCTTGACAGCTGGTATGAGGTGTTTGTGGTCCGAATGTGTTGCTGTGTGTTATGGCTAGGGATGGGAATTGAGAACCGGGAACCGGTTTCCAGTAATTCAGTTCCTTGGAATTGTTAGTCTGCTTGCTTAACGGTGCCGCTTATCGATTCCACTGACGCTGCTGATGATGTATTTGCGATTACGTCACACACGCGCCTTATTTAGTCCAGAATGTATCCAACAGCGTCGAGACAGAAGCGTCAAGATAAAAATCATTACAAAATTATGTTCACAGTGTTTCTACAGCAGCAGCTGTTTCACGTGCAGTATGTGCGCGCTGCAAGCGCAAAAAGGTGGAGCCGTCACCGAGACGGTGAGCTCGGGAAAGGAAACGTTTTTCTAGCGTCCAAAGCAGCTGCGCTTTTTCCTATAAGCACCTTTAAAACCTTTACTTTGAAAGAGCTGGAGGTCCTTCATCAACCACCTGATCAGTAAGTGCCAAAGTGAAGAAAAGAGAACTTTGTTGCTGCTCCGTCCACCGCTGTTTGTTTCACACAGCAACTCTATTTTGCTGTATGCTCTCACTATACTGTATGAATAATCTCCATCTCCTTTAACATTTAGTTGATGAGGACTGACAGAGTCTGGCTGGCTCAGAGGCTCCTGCTCACACAGCTTCATAGAGTTAATTTATAAGAGTTATTTTATTATATACCAGTTTTAATTTTGTTCTACTTTACATTAAAAAGAGTTAATGCAAACCAAGCCATTTGTGGTATATTTTATTCACTAACCCAATGAGAATTAATGAGAGAATTGATAAGGAATCGAATTGATAAGTGATATCGATAATGAAATCCGAATCGCTAAATTCGTATAAATTCCCATCCCTAGTTATGGCCAAAGATCCACCCTGGTCCAATTTATATTGTTCCACAAGTCTTCTGGTTTGCTCAGTTTTTAATTTTGCAAACCAAGTTTTGAGGCCTGGGTTCGATTCCACCTTGGCCTGGCCTCTCTCTCTGTGTGGAGTTTGCATGTTCTCCCCCCTTACTGGGGTTAGGTTAATTGGCTAATCTAAATTGCCCATAGGTGTGAATGAGAGCATGAATGTGAGTGTGAATGGTTGTCTGTGTTTCTGTGTTGGCCCTGCGACAGGCTGGTGACCTGTCCAG
>VUQJ01017625.1:21384-31902 GCA_015108635.1 Andinoacara biseriatus | reverse complement strand
GCATTTTGCCATCAATTATTTTTCTCCACAATTGCTGACGTGTTGCAATGTGTTTCTCCCCTTTCTTTTGTGTGTACATTGTCTTCCCAGGGATCAATGAGAGCAGAAAAAAAGTTAATTCTTTCTTGACACAACTCGGTCCCTATTATGTAAATGTTTTCTTTTTTTATTTTCTCTTTCTACACACGAGCTGGGACCCAAAAGTTGTACCAAATGGTTAATTTGATTATTGAAACCAAAGAGCCAAATGGTTCACCGTCCTCCCTCCACGCGTCTGGCAGCGAGAAAAGAAACCATCTCTGGGAATTAATCTAATAACGCTCAAAGAAACGAGAAGTCTTTTCTGATATTTCGCCGAGGCAAATACAATTATAGCTTTTAGCCATCGGTTTCTTTCACTGAAGCTGCTCTTTATTCTTGTGGTCTATAGTCCCTCCGCCATAGACCAGCTATTGAAGCGCCTCCTTTTTTATAGTTTCAACATCTTTTAATTCTTTCAGCTGGTTCGGCTGGCACCCAAAGCCGCAGTTTGATTTTTTCCGAAAAAGAAAATCCGCCTGAACTGACTTAACGGACTTTTTACAGATTTTGCCATCAGCTTTTATGTGGATGCTGTTGGCCGCAGGTCGAAACACTCTCCATATTAAGTACTTTTTCCAAATACCACGAGTGAGGAAGAAACAGTGATTTACACTAACATAATTGTCCTTTAATTCGTAATTACGTTGCAAATAAAGGGCCTCAACCATATGTATTCACTTAAATAAATCAGGAAAATGCGATGTGTGCAAGACCCTAAATTCCCTTGGCAAGTGCCGGACAATAGCCGGGATATGGGAGGAACTCCTCTCCATTTAGTGCGCACTATCGTTGCTCAGCAATATAGGAATTCGGGTCGACAGGAGGGACAAAAAGAGGAACAAAATGCCATTGTCTCTGGATGGATTGGATGGATCCACTCCCCTGAAAAGGCAAAGTAACAGAGGAGGATAAAGAGAGAGAGAGAGCAAGATGGGAGGGTCCCGCTGTCACATTTCACCTACAATGTCTCACTCCTCCGCCCGAGGAAATCCTACGCTTATCAAAACGGTTATTAATAAGGCCGCGTGTTGCAGGGGAGGGGCTCTGGAGCAGATAAAAAATTCATTTTGGGGATGCTCTCTCTTGACAATTTAGTCTGATGTCTCAATTTAGCGGGTTGGATGGAAGGTCTTGCCGTGTTTGCAAAATGCGTGAAAATATCTGAGATAAAACTATTGCAAGCGGAGTAAAGCGCTTTTGTTACATCTTTACACTAATAGTTCAGGTTATTATTAATACAACGCAATTAGAATATTCTGTAACAAATAACATCCATGTTCTATATTTTGTCGTGGTGTGCGACTTCACTTTCAGGTTTTAAAACTGCACATAACAGAACACGTTAACTCGGAAGGATGGGCTGGGAGAGGATGAATCAAACATCAGATTTTAAGGTGTTCCAGGCTGGTGCGTAAAAGGCGCATCGCGTTTCCAAGCGCACAGATGGAAAGTGACATCTGGGGAAGAGGCAAAATTCAATTAGAAGCTGGTGTCTTCTCTCCATGTCTGCAGAAAAAAACGTGCAGCCAGCACAAAAGACGCCAGAGAGTCAGTCGACTGTGTGCAGGCTCAGCCCTGTGTTGCTGTTTGTGTATTTGGTATTTTTATGGATAAAAGATTATGTGCGCATATAGCTTGTTAAAAGCTATCAAGTAAAATTATCGGAGGTCACGGTGATCGTCAAATACGCTAGAGGGGAGGGGCGGGGGAATCAGCTTAACACCATTTTATCTCGCCTTTATGATCACGTAATAAATTGCGCAGGTAACAGTTTTATTGTCGTGGACGAAAGGTTGTGTTGTATGTAATATTTCCCTGTTATCTTACATTAACTGTCTTCCAGATGCTGCAGCCAGCTCCAGCAGAGCACAGCTCGCCTCCTCTGGCCTCTCTGGCCCCTCTGAGCCTTTATCTGCTCTTCCCAAGTGACCAAGAGAACAGCCAGTGGATTAACATAAAAATCTTATTCCAGTGGATAAGATTAGGAAACATATTACCCTCAAACGCGGCCTTGGCACGGGCGAGAGCCAGGCAAGGAATCAATTACTAAATTACTCCAACCTCTAAGTCGACATTAACGCAGAGAAATGCCATCGACCGGTCCTGAAATAAGATTTCGCAAAGATGTGATCATTAAATCTCTTGCCAGTGTTCAAGAATTTGATTCATAAAATCGTCTGAAATGAGATGGAATTAAATTCTTATCGGAGCTCTTGTCATCGTTTCATCCCGCGCTGTTTAACGTTGGTCAATGGCCTTCATGAGATTTTCCCTGTAAATAAACTTGGTAATTGAATCGGCCTCTCCACGACACATTGTTTGGTTGTTATTAATTTATTGCAGCCGTGCAGGCGGACGGATGGGGTATGCAGGCCGGAATCGGGCCTAGATGGTGCTGGATAAATGTTTTAAATCACCGATACCGAGTCAACATTGTGTTTTAGACTCAGTTAAACCGCAACAAGCCTTTTTGGGAAGGGGGGGCCAATCTGAAAAATCATCTGTCTTTTTTTTTTTTTTCTGCCCTCCTGCTTTTCACCCCCAGTGGGGTCAAGGCATATTTTATTTAGCATAGTCTACTGGCATTAACCCCCCTCCAGCCCCCGCATTAGCAATTGACAATTATTAGCCTGAGCCTCATAAATCAGCTGCGTGACCCGTTATTATTGTTGAATTGAATAGCTGTTGGGGAAGTGAGGGTCAGTGTCATTAACTTGCCTCCCCTCCCACCCTCTGCACCCACCCGTCCTCTATCCTACACCACCCTCGGGCCCCCTGAAGGCATTTGGCTCTCTATACAAGGACCTGCTGGCTAATAATGCAGTGTGGTCGGCCTAAAAGCTTAATCACACATGCATTAAGCAGCAGACAGGGGCCTTTTGTGCGCACGTAGGTTTACTGGAATTAAGCGATTAATGGTCATCTGAGCGGCAGGCGACAAGGCGGCGCATCGAGGATGATGGAGCGGTTTTTAATGTCAAAAAAGGAAAGAGAGAAGGAGCGGAGGCGGCGGGGTGAAAGGAAGGAAGGAGGGAGGGAGGGCTGGGCAGCAATTACAGTAGGCCGTGTCTCCCAATCCATCATAAAACGTCAAGGTCATTGTGAGTTGTATTGATTATTAGACTATACAACGCTTTGTAATGTTTATTACCCCCCGACATTACAATATGCAAAAATACCGCATGTAAACACCTGCTATCAATTTCTAAAGCTGCTCATTTGTTTGCCTCGTGCTCCATACTCAATTTCATATTCTTTTGATGTGTTAAGACTAAACACGTGGCCCCAGTTGTAATGTGTTGCCCCCAGACTCCATCTGCATAAACCACCAGGCACCAGCTCATATTAATTATTATTTCCATACAGTCAAAAGAGTCCCAACAAGGAACAATATTTCCCCATGCACAAAAAAAGGGCCTCTAAAATCTTTTGTTTCTTGTACATCTGAGGTCACAGATGTTAATTTATTCATCAATGTCACATGCTCCAACAAAACTTCAGCCGGTATCTCTGACAAACATTTTGTAAGACAAATGAAATAACCATTTATTTAAGCCCATACACACCCATCACTTGCCCTTGCAGGTGACTTGAGGTAGTTTTTGCATGCGGGTATGTTTGATTGCAGTCTAACTCTTTCACTTTGTATATCTGAACAGCTTCAATTGATCCTCACTAACAAACTTCAGTGTAAGAAAAACAGACATTTAAACATTAAGCAATGCGCAACATATAAACCCCTTCAGTACTGTAGGTTAAAGTAATATGGTTACTGAACTTTATAATTCATTTATGCACAAACAACATGTAGGACTTTTTCTAGACATTAAATTCAATTGTTTTCTATCTGAAAGTTCATTGTTTCAAAAGTAGTGACAGTCAAACTCTACCAAAAAATATATGCAAATAAAGCCAAAATTAACCCCAGAAATATTGAAGCTGTGCATTTAATTTGGAGTCAAATGATCACAGTTACCTTTATATTCAACCAGTTTACCACAAAATGCAAAATGCTCCCAATGTATTCCCCACCATAAAGATGGAGGGCAATACTCGATACAAAGCAATCTTTTATAAAGAAGAAAGAAGCCCTGATAAAGGCAGGATTTATGTATTTATTGATGTAAGTGTTGTGCCATTGTTGTGTGTATTATCATGATTCTTGAATGTCAATATTGTGCCACTTCAAATAATTACCTCTCTAATTTATTTTCTGTGTCCATGACCATCATCATTCATTTTCCCGCTGTGAACTTTCTTTTCTTTAATAGAAGTCAGTCAGCTTTAGTTCCTTTTACTCTCATTAAATAAGCAAATTACGTCTTTTCCACCGAAGCAGGGACAGCACCCAATCTAAAACTGGTTCCATGCATTTCCATTGCACTGCTGGTGCCAAAAAGCTGGCGCTGGCACAGCTAGCACACAATTGCTAGGCCCAGATTTGGAGCCACTGTTTTCAGTGACTTTGGGAGGGAAGACAAGACGTTCACCAATGATTTGCAGTTACAGTCTTCAGATTCTACCGATTTCTTACCACATCAGATACCATAACCTGTGTTACACAATGCTAGGTAAAATTTGGTGGTAAAGAGGTCCATGAGGAGTCATGGAGCTCTGTTTAGAGCACCTGACGTTCAGCTACAGCTTATTGATGAGGTATTGAGAGAGGACGTGAATACAATCTATTTTAATTAACAGTGCCATTTTTTTTTTACCATTTTTTATTTGCTTGTGTGTTTGGGTTTGTTGATTTGACATGATTCAGCTATAGGACATCACTTTGAATACTTTAATGACACTAAGACTCATGTCCTCCAGTCCATGAAGCTGAATTTGGCACCATTTCCCCGTGAAAATAAAAGCTCATGTTATCTGATATCTAACAATCAGGTGGCATGTAATGATTAACATGTTTATTTACACGCTAGTAAATCATTTTATGGGGTAATCATGACAAGTTTTTGCTGTTGAATCACATCCATCTGTGAACAGCAGGATTCTGATGCCATCATCTCTCTTCTCTCCAGCAGAAACCTCAAATTACTAAACTGAACAAGAGGAAGTTAACTTCCTTGAAAT
Organism: Andinoacara biseriatus; assembly: GCA_015108635.1. Lineage (NCBI taxonomy): Eukaryota > Metazoa > Chordata > Actinopteri > Cichliformes > Cichlidae > Andinoacara > Andinoacara biseriatus. Next base: position 26,742 of record VUQJ01017625.1, on the reverse strand, counting down.
TCATACACACTTTGTCACCATTGCTCATCTTCAGCGAAGCCATCCCTATTGATGGGAGAGAGTGATTTATATTTCCACGACTACCATCCAATGGCAGCACTTGTTGATCAATCAAAGCTAATTTGATTGGATGGATTCCTTAAAGAACAGCCAGATGGGAGCCATCAGAGTCAGTCTGTCCACTGCAGACTCTGATTCACTTCCTGTTCCCAGAAGGCCTCTGTCTGGGCTCTGAAGGATGATGCTGCACTACAGAGCTGGAAGACAAAGATTCGGTATTCTGGCTGAAATCAATAGATGTGGATGGTAAATTGGTCGGCAAACAAAAAGGGTGCCTTGATTTATAATGTTTTCTAATGTTTTCACAGAAGCTCTTGTTAGTGTGCTGCATCATTAGAGCACATTTTGAGTCACTAGCAGAAACAGGCATAATTTCTTTTATGTATTTTTCAGAATATGAACAAATCAAAAGAGCAAAACAATGATTTGATCATTATGATGTGTTCTCTGTAGCTAAAACCTCGTACATCTGTTTGGTTAATTTAAAAATATTACAAAGCCACCCTGTTGCTTCATTAGGATGGATAGAGTCAGTGTTTAGAGTCAGTCCCACATTCCCGCTCCTGGAAATACTAAAGCACAAAATGTGTATTGATCAGCATTTGAAAATAGTCCATAGCAAATGCACTGTTTACTTCTGCTTGGCCAACAATGATGCCTGATCATTTTAATAAATGCTTCAGCCTTTTTAAAAACACATTTTTCACCAATTTACTGTTGATGCTTTTGCAATTTTCATGAAATTTGCTGAGAGAAAAAATACAGAAAAATACCAGCCTTGTTTCAAACATCACTTTCAGCAGCAGTAGGGATATTTTTTTTTAATAAACACAATGCTGCAGTGGCAACATTACTTTGGTTAGGTTGCATTCTAGCTAATAATCATTACATGAAGTGGGTCAGAAAACTGTGTGTGTGTTGGGGGGGGGTGTAGTTTAACAAATGATGGACTGTATGTCTTTGCATGGACCAACAAATCTTCTAAACAATCATATACTATCTGAGACAGCCCATATAGATGTTCCAGAAGCAAAATACTAAACACACTCACCAACCACATCGTCAGGTGTGCAGCAACTGTTCAATACAAATATCTGATCAGCAAATCACATGGCACCATCTTAGACATGGTCAAGATGACCTGCTGAAGTTCAAACTGGGCATCAGAATGGGAAAGAAACTGCTGATCTTCTGGGATTTCCCCACATAACCATCTCTGGGGTTTACAGAGAATGATGAAAATTAAAATTTAAAATTTCATTTAATTGAAATATTTGTCAGGCAGCAATACTTTGGACAAAAATGCCTTGTTGGTGCCGCAGTCCAGAGGAGATTTGATCGTCTGCTTCAAGATCTTAGGAAGGCAACAGGAACACAAATAACGCCTCATTATAACCAAGATCTACAGAGGAGTGTCTGCATACCTTGGTATGTTGTAGCCTACCTGCTTCACGTCAAACCGTGAACTGGATTAAACTGGATGCTACTCCTGTCAGCTATGAGCAGGAAACTAAGGCTATGATTTGCACAGGCTCACCAAAATTGGATAATAGAAGTTTGGAAAAATGTTGGCTGGTCCAACACGGTCGGGTCCAAGTTTAGTGTAAACAACATGAGAGCATCAAACCATCCTGCCTTGTATCAACAATTCAGGCTGCTGCTGGTGCTGGAAAGGTGTGGGGGATATTTTTGGGGCAAACATTAGTACCAACTGAGCATTGTTTGAGCACCACAGCCCACCTGAGTATTGCTGCTCTTTGTGTTCATACTTTTATGATGACAGGGAACCCATCTTTTGATGGTCGAACCTACGAGTGTCTAATATTGTGTCTGGTGAGTATACTGTTACAATGGTAAAATATAGTATAATGACAGTTTCTAATAATGAGGTCAGTGTATTCAAACGTAATTTCTCTGACCCAAAGGCTCAGACTGCTCTGTTTCCAACCTTTTATTTTAACACTTGAATCTGTATGTCAATTACAGTAAATATTATGGTCATCTTAGACACCCAGATCTGATTATGAACACAACAAGCACACCCACCTCCCAATCACAGCAGCAGGATGGCCTTAAAGACAGAGGAGCTAAAATGTTTCTTTTAGATGTAGAATAAATTATATCAAAACAGTTGCAAATAAATCAGGGTTATTCCGAGCTGTCAATCACGCAAATCTACAGGAGTCCAAGAATGAACATATGGAGCTGGAAATGAGTTGGAAATGATCTACTTTACTTCTGAAGTAACAAAGCTCATGATACGAGACAGATGGTGCCCTAAACACAAGAACTTTGACCAAGTGGCTGGAATTTGAATATTATCTAACATCATTTTTAAAATATTAACTTTCACTACATGTGCTTTGATGTGCTGTTTGGTTTTGGGCACCAAAAAAGAAAGCTCATTTTTAATGTCAGGATGACAACAGCTCACATTTTACATTAACTTATTAACACAGCCTGTGTTAATAAGTTAATGTTGAGAGTAATGTGTGAAATGTCCGTGTCCAATTTCATGGCAAACCATTTTACTCCAAACCACAAACAGCTGGTGAGATCTCATAGGCAGAAACTGAAGATTACAAATCATAATATGATAATAATTTGTAGGCAAGATGTAATATTTTTGCAGCTAGTTTGGAATCCATGTGAATAAAAACTCCAATCTCATTGTCCATCCTGAATAATGACAATAAAGGCATTCTATTCTTCTATTCTATTCTACTCCCTGTGAACAGGAAGAAAGGGAGCACATTTTCCAAAATCAAATCTCAAAATCACTGGCTACTGTCGATTTATTTTTATTTATTTATTTTTATTGGGTTTTAAAATGTTTCTACAGTTGGATACATTGGCCAGCACACAGAACAGAAAGTCTTGGATTGGGTATCTACTGGTTACATTTGATACAATCAACTATTTATTGCTATTCTCAGAGGTTGAGTCATCAAACTATAGTTGATAGGCATCCAGCAAGGGGATTGATACTGTCAGTGGGAGTCATCGTCTGTAAAATGGTTCTGACAATCCACTCTTTTTATTCTGGACCAGATCAACCAAGACTGCCTTCCCTAACCATGCATGGCTAAAAATATGTCCCAGGTGTCTTAGCTGAGTAAAAACAATGTGGCATGATACACCTCTGAGCTTCCTTTCTCTCCACAGTATATTATTTCTGTGCAGTGCATCTTTCCTCCTCTGCCTCCCCTTTGGTAGCTTGACGTGACAAATAGCTAGATCTGCACTTTTCTGCAGCAAAACCAACATGCCCCTCATCATCGCTGGGTGCAAATTTGATCAGAACACACCCAGAATCCCCTGGCTGCCTGTTGATGAATTGGCATATTAGGAACAATGTTTATGCATCAGCCCAGTGCTCTCTGGCAAATGACAGTAAATTGCCTCTCAGACAAATCTCTGGTCTGGGATTCCACTGACTGCCGATGAATTGAGCCTTCTTCCTGGATCCCATGGGTTCTTGGAAACCTTGTCAAAGACAGCAGATGAAGACTTCTCTTTAATCAGCTGGGGTTTGCAGGTAGTTTACAGTGAAATTAGAGCTCATTTGGTGAAAACCAAGGTGAGATTAGACACAACTAAACTGCACAGCAGCTCTGGGATGAAGAAAGATCGATGTAAAGGATCGCTGAAAACAACCCTCTCTTTTCTACAGAGCGCTGCGTTCAGATTTTTTTTTGTGTGTTTTAGCATTTTATAGAAATGAAAATGACATCAAACAAATCTTAATATAAAAAAAGTACCACAGGAAGAACATCAATTTGCCCTTATTGCTTTGAGAGATTCGAGAAAAGCTACATTCATCAACAAATTACTATTACTGTATATTTACCTTTTAATGCACTCTGTCAGTTGTAATGCCCCATTGATGGAGTGAGCTTGGGAAGTCAGGAGTTGAACTTGGCTGTTCATATAGCTTTTATATGAATTAACGTCACTGTGAGCTGGTCTAGCTTGGCCTGGTCCAGGTCCAGATTGAAGCCACAGAATGAAAACCAATAGCCCTGGGCTGATATAGAGTAGCAGTGAGAAGACAGAGGGAACCGTAAGAAGAGCAATAAAGCTAATGTGATCAAAGAAAATGGCTCTCTGAATAGAGGTGGAATGAAAGCCATACCCCTGAAATCTGGGTTTGCAGGCCCTGGTTGAGGTGACAGCATGATGAAGTTTCTATTGAATTTCCTGAGAGCAGAAGCAAAGTAGCCTTAAACCACTACTACTCACATGTTGGATATGAAATTGATAGGCAATATGTGTTCATGAGGTAAATTGCATTGGCTGACTTGCTGAGAAAGGCTTGTATATGAATAACATCCTAAACCCTTGCAAATTTGACACAGACTTTAACTGAATCTGTTAATGGTTGATTGAAGGATTTGAAGGTCGGTTAAAAAGCTGTTTTAGCCGATGATTAACTGTTAATGTTGTTTTTAATGTTTTGCAATAAAAGCGCTGAGAAAATATGAGGAGATATAAGGTTAATTTATCCCAATAATTTTACTGCACATGCACAATCATCGTCATTGCATAATTTTTTTTTAATGACAAAAAAATAATGAAGGAAATAACATGTAAAATATTTACAAAGTAAATAAATATATATAAATACGACAATAACACCACATGACTAATACGGAGTAGGTACCTCTTGTCCCACCAAAAACAGCTGTAAACTGTCAGGTTATGGAACCTCTGGAGTCCTGCTGATGGTTCTGAAGGATCCTTTGGGCTGTGGTGTGTGGCCGCCATATGTTGACCTTATTCAGTCCGGTTGAAAGGTGAGAAACATGGAGGCGACATCAACGCCCTGCTGTCCTGCTGGGGGAGACTGCTGCCATCAGGGAGCATCTTTTCCATGGGGGGAGCTGTGTGTACTTAGTTTGCAGTAATGTTTAGGAAAGTATGTGTGAAATTAGCATCCACATACACTCACCGGTACATCCATTCAGGTGCTAGTTAACACATATATCCAATCAGCCAATCACAGTCAAACCCGGCCCATTTGGTCGTGTGAACATGATCAAGGTGACCTGGTGAAGTTTAAAGCAAGCATCAAAATGGAGGAGAAAGGTGATTTATGGGACTTTGAACTAGGCAAGGTTGTTGGTGCCAGACAGGCTGGTCTGAGTATGTCAGAAACTGCTGATCTACTGGGATTTTCCTGCACAGCCATCTCTAGGGTTTACAGATCCCATAATATTCAGTGAACAGCACTTTTCTGCTGCAAGCTGATAGGAAGGTAATGGCAACATGTCTGTCCAGGTTCTCAGTCATCCAGGT
>VUQJ01017617.1:2101-13331 GCA_015108635.1 Andinoacara biseriatus | reverse complement strand
AAAAAAAATCTAAAAAAAAAAAAAAATCCAAATAGGGAAATAAAAGGCTGGAAAAGGTCAGGTTACTAAATATCATCTAGATTATTTAATTATAATCAGTGAATGTCAGCTGTATTGTTGTGAGCCAAAGGACAGTTTAAGGACAGTAGATGTGCCGCAAACAAACAAAATCAATGACAGAATAAACCATCCGTGATTGTAGTGAGTGTGAGAATATTCCCAGACTCTGCATTAATATTTTCTAATGCTTCCTTTGGCTCTGGCTTTAACTTCATTGAAGGTGTCAAAGATTCCTGCAGAAGAAATCCTGGTTGAGAGTAATGAAAGTTTTTAATTATATATTTTCTTTATCTTTTTGCCTTAACCACTCATTATCCTGGCCAGAAAGTCCAGTGCAGAGTATCTGTAAGCTGTGGAGGATTTGAGCAGAACTACACAGTATTCCCAGCAATTTCTGGAATCTGCTCGTTTAGTAAGCGACCATCTGCTCGGATCTCACATTTTCTGTAATTTTTAATACCCTTTCCTGAATGTAGCTGAGTTTTGTCTTTTTACCAACCCAACTTTTGGTCTTACTAATCATTCCAGTCACGAGGAATTCCAAATAGTGGGGAAAATAGGAAAGGGATACAAATTAGAGCAATGGAAAATGCTTTGAAAGTCGGATCTCGGGGACCTGATCATAATGTAGAGATCCTGACTGGATGCCTTTAGACAAGGATGTGTCCAACCTGTTCTTTTATTTGTGCCGGCAACTTTGTTGTCATCATCTGTGTTAAACAGAGAAAAGGTTCAAATTTGCCATTGTGTGAGTTTAGATCGGATCAGCTGAGCAAAATGGCAAGTCGATGATCAGTCGGTGAACAGATTTAAACTGTTAGACGTTAAATGTGGTCACAGCACCGTGCAGTGGAATATTAATAACTCACACTTTCTATAAGGCAGTAAATTGTTCGGTGGTTCATTATTATTACCTCGAATGGCGACACATGCAGTATTATTTGGTAATATTTATCATCATGATCTATATGTTTGGGATGTGTTGAACATACAGATTCAATCCCGCTCATAGTCTAATTTCACACATGGCAGTACAGCTGCAGCTGGGTATTCCCTTCCACACACACACACACACAGTTTCTCTCATTCCCACCTTAGACTTCTTCTTTTCCAGCCCCCACCCCGACCTACCCCGCTCATTACTCGGGTTTTTCTCAGATGCACAGAATCACAAACATGGAAAAAGATTAGGGACAGTCTCTGCCTCCTTTTTTCTCTCTCATTCAGTGAGTTCATAAATATTCAAAACCAGGCTCTGCTTTTTGCTGTGCATAATTCAAGACTTTATTGAAACTACTGTGCTGCTTAAAAGTATTCCTTGATGATGGTACACTGGAGGCCATCTTGGCTCACACACACACGCGCGCACACACACCACCTCACTTACCCTTTACCAAAAATTGACCTTAATTAATACTTGTTACCCTGGGCTGTAGTCTCTACTGTTATATTTTGATCAATTATAACTGCACATTATAACATTAATCTTTACAGACTTTGTTCGGCACCTTTCCCATGTGATAAAGCGGGTGAGACTCCACCAGTTGTGCCATTTGCACCATAATGCCTTTTTTTACAGTATATATTTGCACTGGTAGATAAAAAAAAATGTTCTAAGTGCATCCCATGTTTTCAGAGTTCTTTCCCTCAGTTTGGTCCAGCGTCGGCTCTGTTTTCCTGCTATTGTCTATTAGTGGTGTTTATTAGTGTTGATTAATTAGTTGATGTGAATTAGTTTATTTTCTGTTGTGTATGGACACAATAAAAAAAAACAAAAACTACTGACTTAGTGTGATGGGCTCTTTTGTGTCACATATTTCATTATGAAGGTAGTTTTGTGTGTATTCTTTAAAACAACCAGGCTCATTCTTTAATACTCAGTCATTGCTCATTAGAGGAAAAAAAACAAACAAAAAAGGATGCCTGTGTCCCGGCTCTGTATTGTGTAACCTGCTGTTATGCTACAATAACACCAGTAAAATGAAATTGGGCTAAAGCCATTAGTTTGTTGTCGAATGGGGCAACAAGTAGAGTAACAAGTAGATAGCACAATCTTTTATGTTAACTGAAAAGTAACCACAGAAGAAAACAAAAGGGAACTTTGACTTAACTCTTATGTTGGAAAATGAGGAGAAAAACATCACAATTCTCAATAATTTGCTGTTTCCTGTTACATGCCTGTTAGTCAAACAATTAAAAGGTGTGAAAGTTTTTCAGAGCTAGAAGGGGACATTTTTTTTTTAAAGAAAAAAAAAAACGAATCACAACACAAACAAAAACACAACAAATATTTTCCAGTGCATTTTCAAAAAAAAATTGAATCCTTGGAAGAAACATCAAGTTTTCACCCCTGAAGGAGGAACGACTGACACAAAGCACAAAAAAACACACAAAACAGACTCAATCTCGTGGTTGTTTTTAAATCATCTAAAAGAACTGAGCAATCGATCAGTAATTTATGTAAATTATCATAATGTGCATCTCTTGAACCAGAAGAGTTTGCATTAAATGTTACTACGCATGCAGTTTCATGTGATTCCAGAAGGATTGACTGCAGATTTAGTGCAACTCACCATAAACTCAGATGGTTAAAGACTAAAGCGTAGACATTTGGTTATTACACACAAATGCACAGATTATACAGCTGCTTGTCAATGTGTTTTCCTGCTGTGTGGTGACCTGTGAGAGGTAGGGAATGGCAGGAAGCTGAGCCTGGCAGCGGTACCTTATGGTGCTATGGTCTCTGTGGTAGCTCTTTTTTAACCAGCAGGCTGCCAAACTGAAGCCACTCAATCAGCCCTCAAGCCCACCTACTGTACACACCTGACTGAGGGAGAAAAATGAATAGGACACACAGGCTAGAGGTGCTGCAAGTGGGTGGGCAACAAAAAAGTGAAGCATAAATGATAATTGACAAGCACACACACACACACACACACACACACAACTGGTGAGGTTCACGTACCACCACAAGGACCCAGATGGGAAAAGTGTTACTATTGCACTACTCTTGTAAAACGATAAACGTTTAAATACATAAATAAAGGCACACATCACCAGAGAGACATTCACATTTTCTGACAGTAAACATGACCAAACAGTGGTTATATTTCATTGCCTGTTATTTATCAAAGGACTCATTAAGCATATCAACTCTCCTCATTTGTAATTAGTAACAAATACGAATCAAAATTAAACACTTAAATCATTTGAGTCAGTCCTTTGAACCTGATCATCGTTTTGACTACAAACTGCAACAATATTGACAGAACATTTCAGGCCATGTTCATATAAATGACAAAAAAAAAAAAAATCAGAAATGAAACAATAGCTGTGGAATATCTTTTAATACTTCTGCTATCAAATTGTGCCCATGCCTAAAAATCCATGTGGTCCCAGCAGTCTGACAGCAGCAGGGTTATCATCATTATGAAAATTCACTGAATGCAAATTGGGAAAAAGCTTTGAATGTAATTTTGTCAAAAGTCTGAAACAGTGGCGCTGGTATAACTGCACATTATAGCGCGCCATTGGGAAACCTGCAAACTAAAAAATGCATGAATTACATCAAAGTTACCAAAATCCAAAGTGTCAGAGATTATTAGCAGCTAAGCTTTCAGTATGAGAAGCCTATGTGATCTCCTTCATGAGTAAATACACCTATGGGATGGATGACCTCCTCCTCAAGCTATTGAATTCATTTTCAGTAAACTTGACCTCTGACCTTGAGATCAAGGTTGCTGAGATTTGAAGTCATGCAAGACTTTTAGTAGATTCACCTACGGTATCAATTAGAAAGTCCTACGTGACAACGAATTATCATGTTTAACAGACTTTCTGAAAACTTGACCTTTGACAATTTGAGGAACTTTGACCTTTGAGGTCAATTCTGAAAATTCACTCAAATGGTTATCATGGTCACAAAGTTGGGTATCCAACTTGAGTCACCCCCCATTTCTTTGTATTTTGCTTCCAAGACTTCCAGACTTTCTTGTAATTTTTAAATTGTTTGTGGGCAATAGTTCTCCAGGCTTTCTGGAGGTCTTTTAAAGTTATTCTCATGGAGTAATAAATCCACATAAAAAATTTGGTTCAAATTGAGGTTGGGGGAAAAAGGCATGACAGTGAGTGTCTGTATAACATGGTGGCGGCTCTTTCATGACTTAGGGATGAATTTCAGCCAGTAATGTTGGGGATCTTATCAAAATTGATGGAATTATGAACACAGCAAAGTACAGTCAGATTTTGGTACTCCATGCAATACCATCTGGAAAGTGTCTGACTGGCAGCTTCATTTTTCAGCAATGGCCCCAAACACACTGCCAATGCAGTAAAAACATGTCTGAATAGAAAAATACACAATGAAAAACCGTCAGTCATGGATTGTCATCTCCAGAACCTGGACCTCAACATTACTGAAGCACTGTGGGATCATCTTGACAGAGAATCAACATCCAAAGAAGTGCTTTGGAATGGCCTTCAAGTATCCTGGAGAACTATTCCTGAAGATTATTTAATCTTGGCTAAAACAGCTCAGGCTGTGTTGTAGAATAAAGGTAGTGATAAAAAATATAGACTTTCAAGCTTGTTAGAATTGTAAAAAGTCACTTTGCTTTATATACTGTATTTCAATTCATGTGTATATATATATATTTCAATAAAATGCTGCACATTTTCCTAGAATAATATAAAGAAACGAGGGGTTGTTCACAGTACTGTACATTCACAGGAAGGTATTTGTTAGTTAATCTCCCTGTTACAGCAAAAAGCTTCAGGGTTGGAAGCTGCCTCGTACCTTTCTCTCTGGAGTTTCTATTTTCTCATTTTACCTTTGTGTATGTTCTTTGGGTGCAAAGCCAAACATGACTGGTTAATTGATTTTAGTTTGGCTGTAGGTATGTACTGTATGTAAGTGTGAAGCTCAAGTTTTTTACATTTTCTTATTACTTATATAACATCCTTACAGAGACACTGGCTGTAGACTGCAGTATTGTTTCCAGACTACTTATTGTTATTCACATAAGCTGCTGCCAACTTGATGACTCTGTTGCCACATTTAGCAGATTTCAGACACTGTGGAAAGTAAGATTTGACAAACAACCACTGGGAACATCGTTAATGTGCTCAGTCTTTGAGCATTTGGTGACAAATTGGTAAGGCTGATGCTGCTGCATGTGGATTTGCACTGCTTGCTTAACAAATCTATAGAGGTCTCAACACAGCACTTCCTATAAACAGTAAATCTTCCTTTCTGCTTAAAGACATTTTTAGCAGAGGGACAGTATTATATGCAAATTAGCATATAATGTCTTCTGGCTTCTTCTGGCAATTTTTTTAGCAGCCAAAAGCTAGTCTCAACGGAAAAGAGCTGGCAGTACCTGGTCAGGGCAGACATGATGGCGGGTGTTTCAGATTACAAAGCCAAAGAAAAAAAGCTGTTCCTTTGTTGATGACAGCAACAGTTTCCTCAGATGGGAGGTGATGAATCCATTCCATATTGTTTTTCAGCAAAGTCTGAGCAAGGCTGGGGGAGCTGGCTCCATTTTAAAGGAGTCAATAATTACTGAAAAATGCACAGATGATGCCTGCAGCGAAGCTCCAGCAGCACGAAGTCCAAATGTTGGCAAAGCGTCTGGATGACACCACCTCATAATGTCTGATTAATGCACTGGCAAGATGGGTGAATAGAGATTTACCTGCCTAATCAGTTTCTGTTCTGCTCTTTTTTTTCTGTGAGTTTGGTTAATTGAACAGAAAGGCTTCTGTCATTAATTCTATATACTTATAACTTATGAGGCCTATCAGCAAATTCAATGAGGAAAAAGGAACATCTCTGTTTTAAATTCACAATTGCTTGTTTACATTTTCTTACATTCATCTTCCTTTTACAGTATATCCATATTTTCATGAACGTATTTACATAACAGAAAGTAAAAACCTCAGTTAGAGCACCACAGACATTATATACACAATGTGATTAAAGCAGAGCTATTACATTGATCCTATCCATAATGTAACTCTTGTCTGCTGTGTCTTGCAAACCTCCCCTTTTATTCATCCTGCTGGGTGACAGCTTTCCGCAAGTTTATAGCTTTTTGCTGTTTTTTGATTCCTACCGTTAAGTTTGCTGATTATGTCGTTTATGTCTGTGTGCTCGGCTTTTGAAAGCCTGCACGCTATGTTGAACAAAAAGCTGCTAGCTTCATTAACAAAATAACTGTGTTGGCACCATCAATATGAATGAGGGAAGAGCTGCTGATGTACAGGGATACAGGTGCTGGATACTGATTCACTAATGAAGAATTGCTAAGACAGCTAAAAATGTTGTTAATTGATTCTTTTTTATGCTAAGACTGATTAGGATAAACATTTGCTTGAAAAAGGCTAATTTGCAATTCCCCACGAAAAGCTTGAAATTTTAAAATATTACTAAGCTGTGAAAAAAATATAATCGAATTAGTCACTTGATTCCAAACACAAAAGCTAATCAAGAACATTTCATTTAATAACTAATCCATACTGAAAGTGGTAGACAATGGAGTACTAAAGAAATTTAAAAGCACGTATATATAATTATATAAATGAATCAATACTTTTGGACAATTTCCCACAATAGGAAAGGCTTAGGTGTTTACATGGACTTTTTCTACTCAAATGTCCCAGTGTGCCACAATTTGTGACTATTAGCTGTCTATTAGCTTGTACAGTACCCAAACCCAGAAACTCAAGTGGCTAAATAACATTGAGCTTTTATCCATGTTGTTGTTTATGTCCCATCCATCCATTTTCTTCTGCTTGCAGGGAAACCCAGACCGCCCTCTCCCCAGCCATCTCCCCCAGCTTATCTGGGTGAACACCGAGGTGTTCCAAGGCCAGCCGAAAGATATAGATAGATAAAATCTCTCCAGCATGTCCTGGATCTACCCAGGGCCCTCCTCCCTGTAGGACATGCTCGGGAACACCTCACCTAGGAGGGATCGTAGTCAGATGCTCAAACCAGCTTGTGACCACAGGTCAAGGTAGAGTTGTAGCTCGACTGGTAAATCAACACCTTTACTTTTAAGCTTAGCTCTCTTTTTGCCACAATGGATTGGTACAGCATCTGCATCACTGCAGCAGTTAAAATTACAGTTAAAATTTTATTTGTGAAGAAATTTATGAAGTCATTACTAGTTAAAGTAAAAGGAATACTCAGCTCTACAGAACTCTAACTCTTTGTCAGCCTGGCTACAGTGCTGAAAACAAACCTGGGGTTGTTATTTTCTTCAATCAGAGATAAATAGTAAGATGTCCTAGCTTTACATTTTCAGAAATACATCAACTATAATGAAATGTATTCCCCAATGCTGCATAATCCATTATTGTAAATTTAAATGTTATCAAGAAATGATCAGACAAGAGAGGGTTTTCAGGGAATACTGTTCAGTTTCTATGCCATGTGTCAGAAAAACATCCATAGTGTGATTAAAGTGATGGGTGAGCTCAATTACAATTTGAGAAGCCAACTGAGTCTAATAATAGATTTAATGCAGTGTTGAGGTAGATCCTGTCATTTTCAGCATCTACATGGATGTTAAAATTACCTATTACAATCATTTTATCTGAACTGAGCATTAAATCAGATAAAAAGTCAGTGTAAAAAAAAAAAATCAAGGCTAAGAGTCTGGCTTTAAAATGTATTAAAACTCTCTCTGAGTCTTTGGTGAATTAATAAGCTGGAGTGGAAGATTGCTGTTACTCCTCCTCCTCAGCCCATGCTTCGAGGATTCTGACTGTTAGTGTGACTTGACGGTCTTGACTCATTTCAACCAATATATTAGTCCTGCTGTAACCAGGTTTATATGAGGTAGAATAAATCAATACATTAGTTGATTATTAAATCATTTACTATCTGGGACTTTGGAAGCGAGAGACCTAATGTTTCATTATTCAAATTGCAATTGCAATTAAGATGCTATATTGTTCTTTGTGAATTTTAATTTTTAGTAGCTGATTTGATTTTTGCAAGCACTTCTGATTCAACATGCTGCTAATCATTCTGTGGAAGAGGTGGACTTATTAGATGAGCTCACGCTTCCAGCCTCCAGTCCAGAAGAATTAGAAGTTCTGAATCTGAAGCTTGAGTCTGTAGCAACCAAAAATAAATTGGTATGTTTAATTCACTGAAAACATGTTTGTCAAAATCAGCCTTTATCTTCTGTGTAAACAATGACTCTCAAATTCTATGTATTGTTTCACATTTTAGGTGCACCAACTGGTAGTCATTGGAGGATGGGATCTGAGGGCTGCTGTTTACAATATTTTGCCTAAAATCATCACAAACCGCTTTACAGAAAAGTACAGCTTCCATGGACGGAAGGGCAAAATAAAATTCTCTGCTCACAAGCATTTGGTGGCTGTGATATTCAGTAAGTACTAAAAGGTCAGAATTTAGACTGAAGCTTTAGCCACTATAGCCCATGAAATCATATTGTCTTGCCACCAGACACCAACCTTGGAACATTTTTCTTAATAATTCACACTTCCAAATTCTTGTTTTGTCTGTATATTTTTCAGGGGCTGTACGAAAGAATCAGCGGTCAGAGACTGACTGATACGGAGATCCAGGCTGTGGTGGGAGATTGGCTGAAACATGCCAAGTGCCATAAAGACAACTCGGCCAATGCAGAATACAACAGGACTGATGAAGAGGAGGAACCTTAACTAAGAAATCAACATTGCTAGTAAGAACTTTTTCCTTCTTCTACTCAGAATACTGGTGGTCCAAAGATAATGTTTACTGATCTAAGCCAATGTGTGTGTGTATATATATATATATATAAAAGATTAAGCTATAATTTTTAATCATATTGTTTTGCATTTGTTGTCATTAATACTTTGATGTCATCTAGGCCTGCACCTCACACTAGTTTCAGGTAAACAGAGTCCAGAATAGTGTAACTTGGCATTTGCAAGCATTTTGATGTCGTGATTTATATGCAGTTAAAACACTTGACACATTGATTTTTATTTTTAAATGGAATCAAGGATCATTACACAAAATTAAATGGTGCACATAAATGTAAAAATTTTGTGGGAAATGGCTGTTTCTGAAAAGAACAACTGCAGCAAACGTATTCCCTTTTGTACTAGTAAAATTTATTAATTTTTTCTTTGTTGAGCTTTAATGTTAAGCTGGAATAAATTTTCACATTTGTTACAAGTGTGTGTGAATCTCCCTGGAAAATGGAGGACATAAGTTCACAGGAGAACCTCAAAAATGAAATCGGGGAACATTTCTGCCATGTTGGAAATACCCAAAGTACAACGTTCACTGAACATCACCATGAACGTCTGGTGAACTTTCACTGACAACATTCACCAGACATAAATCTGCAGCACCATATGACGTTCAGTGAACGTTCACAGTGAACGTTATCTGAACGGTCATTGCTAGCTGGGTTGAGATGGGGTTTTAGGGGGATAACAAGAAAAGAAACGCAGCAGAGGCGTGCAACACTGCAACTCTGCATCCTGGTCTCAACCCTGGAGAGTTGCAGAAGTCCAATCATAGAACACCTCTCAGGTCCTCCAAATCACACCTCTCCAGGTCTCACTGTCCTTTCCCACATGAGCAATTAATGGGGCCTTTCCATTCGGGACTGCTCGGCGCGGGTCACGTCGACTCGTGACGGTGTTTCCTTTAGTAACGTCTACAAGTTTGCAGATACCTTCAGATACCTTTTTCATACCCACTCACCCAAGGTTCTGAGCGATCCATGGCAATACGAAAGTGTGACGCAGAAGAACAGCATGCCACTGATTGGCCAGAGAGTGTCATCACTAGCGCAGTCATATGAGCGACTCCTTCACCAGAATCAACGGGTTTTTAAAATGTCACGTTGAACACAACATTTTAAAAACCTGACAGCGCAAAACTGGAGGCAGGCAAAGCGCGAGTTGAATGCCCAGACGGGCAGTTTCCAGCGGTAGATTTGCAACAACAGAGCCATCTGAAATGCACAGACAGCATACATATTATAACCCTATACAGCCGGGTGATTGCTGTTGAAGCACCATTACCTGCTCCTAACCGTGAACAGCTGGTTAACACAGAGCCGAAGGCGCTGATCAGAGGAACTTTGAATTACCGTAATTATGCAACCGTTTGTCCTATCAGAAAAAAACGGTTTCTGAAAGCTGAAAAACTGCACATCATAACCAACATAGGGGAATACTATGGTTTTATTTTGAAAATTACGGTCACAGCGGCACTTTTGAAGTACACTGAGCCGGTTATGACATGTTCGGGGATATAGAGTTATACTTAACAATGGTAACCTTCATCCATTAAAGCATTGTAAGGGAGACTTATGCACAATGATGATGTTAAACTGTCATTAGCTGTTAGCTTTCCTTTATCTAATCCATTAGTGTGTTGTGTTTTGAGCCGCATACAAATTACGTCATGAGACTACTGCCGCGCTGCTATATCAACTCAACCCACACCTTGGTGGTCCTCAATTGTAATGGAAACACAACATAACCGTGGCCAATAGTTGCGATTTGATGCGGCCCACACTGAGTAGTTTCGTATGGAAACGGGGCTTAAGTTTTTGGCTGCAACTATAGATCATTTTAGTAATCAAATCATCTATCAATTATTCCATCTAGTAATCAAGTAATCAGCTAAGAAATACTTCTGTCTTATTAAGAATTCATCTGCATATTTTAACTTTTGTAGATTTACTGCATATTTTTCTCTGTGTGAAACAAACAGCGGAGGATGGAGAAGCTGATCAGCGGTTGATGAAGGACCTCCAGCTGTTCCCCATTAAATGTATAATGGTAGTTACAGGAACAAGTGCTGCCGCTTTGGATGCTAGAAAAACATTTCCTTTTGCTCCACCTGAGCTCACTGCTTTATTAACGCCCCTATCACCACCAGCACCACCCCTTTGCACTTGCTGTGAGTGTGCAGACAGACTGCATTTAGAACTGCTGCTGCTGTTGTTATCTGTGTTTTTGTTAAACAACTGGGAGCTGCATGAGCTTAATGTTGTAATGCTTTGTATTCACAAGTATCCTTCTAAATACATTTCTATTGCAGGTCACTTTTAGTTGCTAATCAGTGATTAAAGCATAAAAAATATTTTGATGGAACTGGAAATGTGGGTGAAACATTTTGCTT
>VUQJ01017615.1:11201-22058 GCA_015108635.1 Andinoacara biseriatus | reverse complement strand
ATGTAGACAAACAGGGTCCTACTAATGGAAACAGGTGAACACAACACACGCGCACGCACACCATTACAACATCGTCAGCTCCCACCCTTTTCATCCATCTCTCTTCTACACATCAATTAAATCTCCTTCCATTGGCCGGGTCTTGTACTATATTAGCACCCTACCTTCCCTCGCTGCCTCTGAGTGCGTTTCTCTTTAATCTTCAGGAGATGTTACCATTGATGGGCCTATTGATTTGATGTTGCGCCAGCTGCTTTTATCTCCAGTAACTCAAAAGAGGTGCGGGAGAGAAGAGATGCACTCCCCACCAGGTCCAACCATGCAGACTTTTTCTTTTTTCTTTTTTTTTTTTCTAACAAGACAGCCTTTCTTAACCTGGGGTGGTCAGAGCCGTTTTCTGAGATGGGTTCAGAGATCGTTTACTGACTTTGGAAATCACAGAATCATAGTTAGTACTTATGCAAATGTGACTATGCTCAGTCTGTTCTTGTTAAAACAGGCTAAATTTAAAATCTGTTTATAAATGAGGTTAAATAGCGTCTGTTTGGCACAAAAACCTTGTGTGTGGAAGTATGAGCGCCGCACTCTGGATTTTACTTATTTTAAGTGTCAAGCCTTAGTGGCATCACTCACACAATTTAAGCACGACATTTTATCTGAGAAAGTGACATTTACAAAATCAAATCAATGCAACAAGAGGATTGTTTTCCCAACATCAATTCATCTGAAAGTACAGAAGTTTTAAAAAAAACTTCTTTGGAGTTTAACCATTTAGATGTGATGTTTTTTAACATACAGAAGAGAAAAAGAAAGCTCTCTTGATTTGGGCCAAAAAAACAAAACAAACTGTGTTGAGGATTTCAACATAGCACCACTCTGCAGGAGTCCTCTGTATTTGTTGGTAGAGCGAAACGAGGGCGCTACCATCCAGCTGACCACATGTGGAGCTTGTCCAAAACTCTGCGAGAGCCGATGCTGGTGCGTTTTAACCACAGAGCTGCATACACAGGCCCGCGGGGCCTCACTGTGCAGCGGCAACACAGAGGCCGCCTGTCACCACGCGCCATCTCTGGGGCACAGTGCTCTCTCTGCCCTACTGCGTCCATTTATTTATATGTTTGCACCACATGTGCACGCTCACATGTACATATGCGTATCGTATTATTACTTTTGATCTGTTTAGGAATGTGTTTTATAAGTAAGTGTGTGTATCTTTGTGTTTTTGTGTGTAAGAGGGTCCCTCGAGACAGCGTGGCAAGCCTGTGTTTTGCAGAGCGCCTGCCAGGCTTACCCGGCTGACTAACAGGGTTAGGGTTGATATTCTGCTATCGATCATATGTACAAATAACATGGTGACTTACCAACAGTGTGTAATTATCACCCCCCAAAATAAAATAGCTGGCTCTGGTTAGGGACTCTGCTTTTCAGTCAGCTTTGGTCATCTGCTCACTCCCACACTGTTTATTTCTTCTTGTGCTTCTCATGCATGGATTCATTCTATACACCTTTAAGTTTAAAAAAAAAAAAAAGATTTTCCTTGTGGGTGTCATGTGGGAACTGAGGTCGCAGAAGATTTTCTGTGTCAGACGCTCCTGCAATTTTCCACCTCAGGAGTTTGTATGATTTCTTTAAGGCTTCTTCCACAGCTGTGGTGGGAACAAAGCAGCAGCAGCAGCAGTGTGGGGTAAAGTGCATCAAACTTCGCAACGCTGATAAGTATGACACTTCCCACAATGACTGTCCAATCTGTCCAAAACCATAATGTCATGTGGGAACGATTTTTTTTTCTTCACAGAAGACAAAAACCACTAACTTGGATAGCCTGGATCGTTTAAGTCTTTGATGTTTGTTCTATGTTACATTTCAATAAATTAAAATGCATTCATTTAGTGCCAGTTAGCAACATGCGGTATGCGTGAAAGCGTTTACAGCATCTTCACCTCTCCAACTCTGCTCTGTCTCTTCAAAGTCATCTTTAAGCACGTGCTCCACGGAGCAGCCATAAACTCCAGCAGTAGAAAAATTGTGAAACTTGGGAGATAATCCCTTAATTCTTTTCACCAAGGCTCATGCCTTTGCATTGAGGGGCTTCAGTTTGTTTATGGTAATAATATTTAAACAATTTGCCTGATTTTTAAAAATGAGGTTCCGTTCATTAAATCAAGCACAATTGGAACAGCTCATTTTAAAACCAAGCTTCTCAAAGGCTATCAGGTAGATTTTTGTTCCTCTGCCAGAGACAGTCTAGAAAAAGTAGTTTCATGCTCCCAAATGGGAATTTTTGCTGGTTTTATTTCCTTTATGACAGAAAAATGATGACTGGCATGTGACTGGAATGGTCTTTTCTTTTTTCTTTTTTTTTTTACATTTAACTAATTTATTCTCGTCACCCATCCATTCATTCCTTTTTGTTTTTGTCCTCGCCTTCGTGCATTCTTCTGCTCATCCCTCTATCATTCTGATCTATCCATCTCATCTATAAAAACGTCCAATGTTTGCGTCTGTGGTCGGCTGAATTGTTTAGCCATGATTTGTAATGTAAATATGCGGTTGCGTATGAGGGGCATCGCTCCCTCACGACGCCGCCTGAACACACACAAACACAAATGCGCGCGTGCACACACACACACACACACACACACACTGCATATTCAAAGAGCAACCAGCAGCTGCCTGGCTCAGCTCTGTTACTCCTACTAAGCCATAATTGTTCCCGGGCCTCTCCTCTCTCAGCGCGGGTCCACCCGAGCCAAGCGGCTAACCATCAGCAGCCCTTATGGCTCACTTCGCCTTCAGGCTTGGACTGCCCTTGATGGAGCCGACAGTCTCCATTGAGGGCAGTGTCAGATGATTAGTAAGGCTACTTAGCTTTCGTAGTCAAATGTGCATTTGGTTAGTGAGTTGGTGTTTTCATGAGAAGTCAGCAAGATTATTAAAAAGAGCAGGAATCAAGAATCTGCTGCAAAATTGCCAATAAGTAACAAAAGGCACCCAGGGAAAGTACAACATTACAAAAAAAGCAACGTCTAGCTGATTCTCATCTCTACATCTTTGTTGCCCTTGTGATGTTTCTGAGTCTGTGCGTATTTATCTGTTTCTCAGTCTTAAAGCCCCGTCCTAGCTATCTCACTCCCTCACTTGTTTAATCTCAGTCCAAGCAAAACATGTTGGGCAACCAAAAAGCCAAGAAGCTCGACCGAGGCCAAACCAGAGATCACTGCTCTCATCCTGGACTTCTTCCCACCTTTACTCCCTCCAGCTACTGCACATGATACTGCTGCTGCTACGAAGCACGAATGGGCTTTTAACCAATTACTTCCACTGATCAAACTCCATGATTTTTCGAAAAAAAATTTCCACGACTGGCTCATGAGGAAGAACTTCATCCAGAGCCAGCATGTTTTAGGACAATTTCATGTTGCGCAAGGTTTACAATTTCCAAGACTCCTGCTTTGATCCACTGCCAATGTGGTGTTTAATGCAACACCTGGAAAATGTGACTTTAAACATGGCGTTTTTCCGTGACGACAGGTGATGCAGTGATTTCGTTTTTCCACTTTTGCTGCCTTGACTGATAATGGCTTAAAAAATAAACTTATGTCCATTGAAGACTTTAGGAGAGAGTAACATACAGAAATTCCTGTTTCAGTTTTAATGCCTCCCTTTAGAAAGCTTCAGTGCTGGTTCAGGCTGGAATCATGATTTCTTTGTCAACAAATCTAAACCACATCACCTTTTACCCATGTTTTGTTTGCGCTTATCTTTTTTTTTGTGTGTCTGTTACAGTTTCCATTGCAGGTTCAGTTGCTTTTGCAGACAGCAAAATCATCTCCATTTAAAGTGGAAATAGGAAAGAAAGAGATGCAGTTGAACAAGTGAACCATTTAAATTTTCCACCAACAACTTAACAACAGCACATGGTTAGGGAGGAGCCGTGTGTGTGTGTGTGTGTGTGTGTGTGTGTGTGTGTGTGTGTGTGTGTGTGTGTGTGTGTGTGTGTGTGTGTGTGTATTATTCAGGTGACAATGAGACTTGAGGCATTTATTTTCCATGGTAAACCACAGCAGGCTGAACCTCGCTTAACTGTACACAACAAACACGGGTGTGCATGCACAAACACAAACACACAAAATGCACTTGGACACACACACACACACAGTGAGAGAAACCGGTGCATCAGAGAAGATTGTAAAACATAGTAAAATTTTGCCCTCAGTACAGTTTTATTGCAAATGCAAAAACCATGCACTTGTTCCTTTCAGAGCTGGAAATAACATCTACACACACTGTTTAGCTCTACTAAGGTTGGTAATATTGTTTTTGTTGCCATAAGCAAAAACTCCTGAATGTAATATCCAGGTTATGTTTTATGCAACAGCATCTCACATTCACTTGGCCAGCCTTGTAGGCACTGAGGAGGTTTCGCCTTGAAAACCTGGAGATCAACAGCAGAGCCATCATTAAAAAAAATAAAGTAATGCATTTTGCCATTAATATTTTTGAGATGGCGCCATAAAACACTCCACTGTGAACGTATTATGAGTGGATATAATTACTACAAATGGAGGTTCTGTGTTACCTTTGGGGAAAACTGCACAAATATGAAAGCAGGTAGATGAAAAGAGCAGATGAGGAGCGTTGTGTGTTTTTAAGTGGGAAAAGTTGAAGATGGAAGGCTTCCTTTAACATAACATTGCTTTCTATATTTGTTAACTTGAAATGTGCAGATCAATGTGCACAAATGCTCGTCTTCCTGTCTCATATTTCTTATTTGCTTGTGCATCGTGTCTGCACATGCACTGCAGCGCTGATAAATTCTGTTCAAGTGGGGCTGCATGTGAACACAAATGTATGACCCAGTCACCCAGAGCAACCACACACTCTAAACAGTCCCCTCCCATCCCGCTCACCTTAACTCAACAGAGAAAAAAATCAAATCTTACGTGAAAAATCTGTTGTGAGCTACAAGTAACAAACAGCAACTCATGACCATCATGTGTGAAAACAGTTTGTTTTAATACTCAAAAATAGAATAATCACCCTTCCTTTAGGTCATACAGTTCTGAATTAATGATCAATAAAGTTATTATTTCTTGAGCTATTAGTCACTTGTTATTTTAAGGTCTCGTTTTTGTTTTCTGGAGTTTAGCTCTTTAACTCTAACTGTCAGCAGGGTTTCTCCGGGGACATTTGGTGACATTCTCTCCTTCAAAAAAAGGGGGAAAAAAATGAGAATAATAAAATCAACAGTCCTTTTCTTTCCTTCCTCTAATCAAAACAGCACACCACTGACTTGATGTTTAACTAATGGATGCTTAATTGAAACCAGTATTCCCTCAGCTGCTCTGGGATTAATGTGACTCTGCAGGGGATCAACTGGAGCCTGGATGGCACTCAAGCTGTGCTGCTTGTTTGAGACAGTGTCAGAGTTATGGCTGTCTTTAATTGGAGGCATTAAGACCCTAGGCCCATTTTAAAATAAAAACAGAAAACAAATTAAAGCGCAGACAGGGCAAAGGAGAGAGACGAGGGGTAAAAAGAACGCATTCGAGACAGCGAATCGGGAAGGGATGATGGTCGCCACGCTTTGCAGCTCAGTAGGGGAGCCAACAAGTCTTCTGGGTCCTGACAGTGGGTTGACTGTGCCTGTGCCTGCCGTAAATCTGCTTCTGTCTGGGGGATGATTCGGCAAGGGGGCCATAAAAACATCATTGATGGAGACTGTTTGTCTGACAGACTGTTAGAATAGAGCCCGTCCTCTTCTCTTCTCTCTGAATGAAATAAAAATGACAGTGTGACATCTGCAGCTAGAAGATGGTGGTGATAGATGCGTACCTTCAGAGTTCATTCGGCCAAATCAGATCAGATTAGCTCAGATCCTTTAATTCAAATAATTTTGTGGTGTTTTTGTCGACTTCGCAGTTTCATTTCTCAGCAAACTGTTTTTCTTCCCTCGAATCTATAGAAACCCTGAGTGCCAATCCTGCGTACAACTCTTCCTCTATATAGAATCAAAATCTAGGATGATGATCAATATGACTAGTCACTAGTAATTATTTTTAATTCAACTATTATGTCAACATGTTATATTTTTTGTCTGCAATACCCCTCCTCCTCACATCCTTATTGTCCAAAACATCCTTTTTGCTACAGTTCAAAGTGACTTTGAGACAATAAAACAACAGTAAGTGGGAGTCAGCCTGCTGTCTGCTATCGAATAGGGTTGCCACCCTTTACTGGAGCGCAATAATCTCGTTTTATATAGAATTTAATCAGAATACAAGCAGCTGAGTGGAGCCCCCAGTGGCAGAGACACAATGCAAGTGAGGACAACTCACTTACTCATTTCAGATTGGGAATCAGATTGACTGCAACATGCTGGCAACTTGTCTGTGTTTATAAATTAGACTGCAATTGCTTGCAAACATTTGTCAAAGTGATTGCAGGAGATATAAATTGACTTTATAAATCGTTTGGAGCAAAGCCGCTTCCCACCTGTGCAGTCACCTTGCTTTGCACGTTCAACCTCTGGTTATCACAGCTACATGCATTCAGTCAGCAAATGCAAAAACAAAAAATTCAGGGCAATCACCAAGCCACCACAGTTTTTTTTTTTGAGTTGCAAGGAGGTTGTTGTCCTATTTTTGCTCTAGTATGACTGAGACATTTAGGACACTGCTGAACTCGTAAGTTTAAAATCTAGGTTTTATTACACCAGATGAAGTTAAAGAGCTTCAACCAGATTTGGTTACAACATTGCAATCTTTTTAATGTATAAGGAGTATCATCAGTCATTTGGGAGTCATAAATCAATTTTAGCATGTGGACTAGTATAACAATGGCACTATTTTAAAGGTGGGGTCGTCCATCTACTTTAAAGGACAACATCTGACTTTCAATCAGGAGAAGGACAACTGGCAGAAAGCGTCCATGAAGAGAAAAGATTCTCATCACCATTTCCCATCTGATATTTAATAAAAGCCAAATATTACTGTAATAAATGATATAAGCTACAAAATAGAGCTGTACTGTCACTCAGGGCAGGCCAGGAAAAAAGAAACCTACAGTTATTTTGGCTGTAGTGACTCCTTTGCTCCCTTTGATTTCTTCAAACAGATCCGTTTCCTATTGTTGAAAGCAGAAACTGCCTTTCAGAATTTGAGTTAGCCGTGGATTTGTGTTTCTTTTCCTTGAGTGCGGTGGTGAAACGGTTAAAGGTGTTCGTAAGGTGTCAGAGGCTGTTTCAACTGAGCCTGTGGTTTTTTTTCTACCAGGTGCACAGCGCGGTTTCCAGCTTCTCATTGTTTACTGCTAACTCCCTTCCGCTACTGCAGTTACCTTCTTCCTCCATTGTTCTTGTTCTCTCTCTCTATCAATCTCTCTTCTTTCAATTTCTTTCACTCTTAGTACAACTTTCTCCATGTTTTTCCTCCATCTGATCAACCCAATCTGTACCCATCTGATAAATCAGATGATGTTTCTTTTGTTGTTCACTTCCTGCCCGCCCACCTCTTCCCTTTCATCTGTCCTTGGTGTGCATACAGTGTTTCCCACATACATGTCCTGTACTATGTACCTACACCATCACACACACACACACACACACACACACACACACACACACACACACACACAGATCAACCACAGTGGAGTGCATATCACAGTTGCTCTAGTTTGTTGTTTGGCCCTGAAAAACGTTCACACAAGCTGATTTACCACAATACCTTTTCACATATCTACACACACAAAACACTTCATGAGTTTCAATACTTCCTGAAACATATTAAACTACCAGTGACATCAATTTCATTCTCATTGAGGTTTCTTGTTTTTGTCTTTTGCTCTTTTTTTCAATACCCCGCCTTTCAAATCACCTCTTCCTCTTCCTCAAATCCACCTCTTGTTCTTCACCCCCCCTTTTGCGTCAACTCTGCGCTTCCGATAATTGCATCATGATTTCTATCTTTTCTGCTCTCTCATCACCAGCTGATGGGAAAAAAACATGCTCACGTCGCGTGTCCATCTGTGTATGTGCGTGAGTACTGCACTCTTTAATAGCCTGGGGGGGTTTCTTTCTATTGACCAGATGAAAAGGTTCCCATGACCACAAAATGTGGGGATGGGTGTCTCTCCGTATTCTGCAGAGGAGGGCCAAACAAAGGTAGGAAATCAATTTGACGCATGGCCGAGCTCCTTTTGAGGAAACTTGTTGAAGAGGGAATTCCTCCCTTTTCTCGCTTTAAAATGACATTAACAGATGGACACGGCACCAAAACATATAAACTCAAAGACTGAAAGAAACAAGCTCTGTTCGTAACATGGTCAACTCTACTGGAGAAACTCAAACTATAACTAGTCACTAACATGCTTGGTAAAGATGGCATATTGTGGGAAACTGCTTTGTGAGATGTTGCAAAAGACAGGATTACAGGATACGTAGGAATATTTGGGATAAAATGTGGGATATTTGTAGGAACTGTAGTTCTGGATTTGGGTAACACTATAACTAACAATATAAGCAAGCCTGATCTTATATATTCACATGCAAGGTCTTTTGTAAGCATGCTACAATAGTCTTTAGTATTTTGTCTCCATAGTCTAGTAGTTTACAGATTCACCAAACACGCAAAAAGATCCCTGGTTTGATTGCGGGAGGAGACACAAATCCTTTTGGGTTGTGTTAGGAAGGGCATCTGGGCTAAAAGTCTGCCAAATCAAACACGTGGACCAACCTGCTGTGGCGACCCCTTGCAAATAAAGGAGCAACTGAAAGTAGCTTTCTTAGCTAAATACTAAAGCCTAGTTTATTAGTTTATTGTCACAACTTCGGCTGTTTTGCACACTGACTCTGCACACTGCAGCTTTTATACTGCTGCTTGAGGTGCATTGGGACTTTGACTCTCTGAAGTCCAGTTGGCACTCAGAAAGACCTCCTCATCAGTGCTTGTATAGGAGTACGAGAAGCTGAAACTGGAAACAAAACAGAGATTCCAGAAATTTTCTCAAGATGCTGCAACATCACCCTCTGTATAATCTAGGACTCTCTGAGCACCAGTACTCACATATCATTGAAACAGCACTAAAGACTGACATGACCTTACACTTGTTTCTTCAACCCAGCCAGGTTACAAAAATCAAGCGGTGCACGGTAAACTGAAATTACACCAAAGCGCGGTGCGCAACAGCAGATGCAAGTTCATTTTGGAGCATTACCATTTGAAAAGGCTAAAACGGCGAGGATAGACTTGGGGTTAAACTGCTAACTCTAACCCTAACAACCGCACAACCAAGAGGAATACAACATTATTTCTTGTCCTAACCTGGCAGATTATAGTCTTCAAAATAACACACATTGTGTTTTCCACTGCACTGTGCATAGGCCTGATTTAAGGTCATGTGTTGGAGCAAATAAGTTTGAAGAAGGCAGAGAAGATGTAAAGTACCGTCGAACGTAGGGATTTGCTGTGCAAGCAGTGTATCATGAATCTGTGATTTCAATGCATATTACTGATTGAGGGACTTATATTTATGTGATATATGTGTCTCTACTATACTGTATAACACATATGAATAGCACATAAAGTTGGTGGCTGCCACCGTGTATAGCAGGCGATTATCATATGAGGGAGGAAAAGATTTCTGCTCCTGTGTGTGTGTGTGTGTGTGTGTGTGTGTGTGTGTGTGTGTGTGTGTGTGTGTGTTTCAGTATTTGTGTGGGTGTGTGGGTGTGTGTGTTTAAGATCACAGCCATGTGTGCTGGGCTGCTTCATGCGGCTGTGGAGGCTCCAGCTGGTCTAGGCAGAGCCACGGGCACGGGGTGGAGAGGGGCGGAGGAGGATGGGGTTTGTGTTTCATTTAGTCGACTATTTTTATGAACACTATTTCAATAAAGTGCATATTAAAATGATGATAAAGGTCAGCTGCGGAGGCTGAGGTTTGGAGGGCGAAACGAGCAGAGGGAAAAGTCAGTGGAAGAACATTATCAATTACTAACATCAACACACCAAATATGAATGTTTATTTTCAGTGGAAAGCCCATGATGGTGATTATTAATTTACCAAATAATCATGTGAGTCAGCGATCAGGTAAACCACTCAGTTAGCTACCGTGATGATTAACTAACTAACTAATGAGACTATCAGATAAGGGTCTTAACATTGAAGGTTGAGGCTCTTCACCAGAAGCCTAACCTAGTGAACTATTCTTTTACTAGTCTGGACTGGATCGATTGGCTGAACACCGATTACATCGTCTTCTACAGCAACTAACAAGATTAATCCACACGTTTCCAAGAAACAACTCTATTTAGGTCAATAAATAACAACATACCAATCTTAAATATCTACCATGATGCGAACCCTATTTGGCAAACTCTATTCAACAGCATGCTCTCTTTTACAACAAGTGAACATAGAAACAATTACTACTACAAGTTCTCAGTGACCTCTCGAAATCCCGAAGAAAAGGCGTACGTAGAAAAAACCAAACAAACAAAGAAACCAAACAAAGAAAGTTTTCAGCGCACACAATGTGCCATCCTCAACCAGATCAACGCTCAAAACAAGATGTGATGTCAGTTGCACGCAATCTGGAAACCTACATGCACACACACCCCTCACTAGGAGAGTGTAAACAGGTTGTAAATTTCCTTACAGTGGATGGATGAAAAGAATCAGAGCTCACATGGAAATTTGTCATGTATGATTGCATGTGGCTGTCACACTGCAAACAGTAGAAATGCCAGCACAGCAGCAAACGCCCCACATGTGGCTGACGCTGCGGGGTTAAAAAAAAAAAAAAAAAAAAAAAAATAAAATAAACAAAAAAAAAAAAAAAACACTTAAAAAACCAAAACA
>VUQJ01017612.1:18525-38110 GCA_015108635.1 Andinoacara biseriatus | reverse complement strand
CTCGTAACAAAACAAAAAAAAAAAAAAACCCCCCCCCCCCCCAAAAAAAAAAAAAAAAAAAAAAAAAACACCCCCCCCCCCCCCAAAAAAAAAACAACCAAAAAACAATATCTGGAAAAATAATTTTACGTGGAAGAAACACAACAAAACGAAGCATGATGTATAAAAACAACAATATCGTTACGCTGTGATTGTGTTAGTGACTGTCTATGTCATGAAATGCACTCCAATCCGGCTCAGGAACCCAAAGGTGCCCACACCCTGGGAGAACCTCGGGGGATGCAGAAGCGACCACCGAGAAGCAGCAGGGAGGCAAGGCACAAGAAGGCCCAGACTCAGGTCCAGCCACACACACACGCATGAGGGGATAGCATCCCATTGCTCAACCTCCAATTCTGGTATTCTATGGAAAATGGCAATAGGCCTCCACGGTGCTAAGCAGTGAGCACAGGCCCCACTAGAAGGCATTGGGCCCTCAGGCCACCCTTGTTTGTTTTTGATTGTTTGTTCAGAGACATTTACACCAGTGGCCTGCTGGAGGTCATTCTGTAGGGCTCTGGCAGTGCTTGTACAAAGGAGCAGACACCGGTCCTAGTGATGGGTTAAGGACCTTCTACAGCCCTGTCCAGCTCTCCTAGAGTAACTGCCTGTTTCCTGGAATCTCCTCCATGCTTGTGAGACTGCAATGACACAGCAAATCTTCTGGCAATGGCACGTATTGATGTGCCATCCTGGAGGATATCCTCTAGCGCACCTGTTGTTGATTTTATTGACAACAAAGCAGCTGAAAATGATTAAAAAGCCCCTCTGCTACTTAACTGACCGGATCAAAATCCCACAAGTTTAATTGACTTTATGCTATACTCTGATTAAAATGTGTTCCTTCAATTTTTTTTTTGAGCAGTTTATAATTCAGCTTTTGTGGCTATAAATGAGCTGTATTTGTTGTGAAATAAAAAATGATAGTATATTTTTATAAGGTGTTTTAGGTACATAAACTGTAGAAGTGAGTCATTTTAGCCCATTGCTAGGTTGTTGCTAGGCAACATGATAACGTCATAGTAGCTGAAT
Source organism: Andinoacara biseriatus (assembly GCA_015108635.1). Lineage (NCBI taxonomy): Eukaryota > Metazoa > Chordata > Actinopteri > Cichliformes > Cichlidae > Andinoacara > Andinoacara biseriatus. Next base: position 37,039 of record VUQJ01017612.1, on the reverse strand, counting down.
AGGTCTTTAAGTGGCCTAAGATGTACATATGTAACCTAAGTTTGGATTCTGAACTCCTGATGGTCTTGGGGGAGGTTGTAGGCAAATAAATAAACCAAGACACAGACAGAGAGACTGTGTATTATAGTACAATAAACAAAATTGTACTCTGTATATGGAATAACAGCTGCAGGTGTCTGCCATATTTGAGTCAAACCTTGCTATCTGAATACTGTTTTTGAAGGTTGGTTAGTAGTCTGATAGGGTATTCTGCATTATTCGATCCTGTGGTGAGTTAATTCATTGTGACTCACAGCCAAAAGCATCAGGTGAGCAGTACTATCGATTTACTTCCACGGACTAGCTTGACATAACTGAATTAGCTAAAACAGTTGTTTATGTTGAGCACATGGACAACATAAGGCAACAACACATTATGTGGTGTTCATAGACAATGAATTGGATCGCCAGCAACATGCCATCATTGCATGTGTTTGTGTGTGTGTACAAGTCAAATAGACATATACACTTCTGGAGGGACAGAGGGCACAGGAGCATATCCAGTCTAGCCAAATAATGTTACAAATAACAAATAATGTTGTTTTTAGTTACGAGCAGAAGAGCAGGGGTAAACTGAACCTCTTTGGATTACACAGTAAAGAGTTAACCAAGGTTTCTTTTAATTATTTATTTATTATGCTTCTTCACATCAAAGATACAGAGATTAATTTTGATGACATCGCTGTCACAGTCAGTTTCTCGTTTAAATCAGTGGTCCGTAAGTGATAAATGAAGGTAGGAACATACGGTAGAGCGACAAGTGAAAGAAAGGAAAAATTATTTTTCTCTGGTGATTTTGACTGGTACATTAGATCACTGACTCATACATAACTTGAGGAATGGTTGGAAGTCAATTAAATTATTTCAATGATATGTTAACAGACGTGGGTATTCTATTGTTGAACACTAAAGGCAGCAAGAAGGTCTTGGGTTCAAATCCAGGCTTGGGCCTTTCTATGTGGAGTTTGCATGTTCTCCCCATGTCTGTATAGATTTTCTCTGGGTACTCTCTCTTCCTCCCACAGTCCAAAGACGTGCATTAGGTTAAGTTAACTGGTGATTTCAAACTGGCTGTAGGTGTAAATGTGAGTGCCAGTCTGTCACAGGGCTTCTGTGACAGATTGGCAACCTGTCCACCTGTGCAGGCTATACTCCGCCTCTCACCATATGAAAGCTGGGATAGGCTCCCAGAATAGGATTAGGATTTATAGGCTTCAACTAAAAACTATAATTATGGATTCAATTCAATTTTATTTATATAGGGCCAATTCACAACAAACAGTTGCCTCAAGGTGCTTTGTGTTGTAAGGTAAAGACCCTACAATACTGCAGAGAAAACCCAACAGTCGAAATGACCCCCTATGAGCAAGCATAGGGGGTTAACTCTTTTTCTGAATACTAAATGGACTCGGGGAATTATTTATTGATATTTTGCCTTGGACCAAATGTTGAATAGATGGACACACTATGACTAAGTTTAGCCACAGAGAATTGGCAGTAGTTTTTTAAAGTTCTCATACATCACTGTTGGTGAGCCCTCATGTCTGAGTGTGACAAAATTGAAATCCTTTCGTCTGGCCAAATATTGTATGACATACTAAGATTGGCTATGAGTCACCAAGCTGTCTTTCTTCCTGAGAGGTTGCATTGCATTGCTTAATGAAAGTGTCTCAGTGTCTAGAGCACCAGCACAACCTGGAGTCATCAGTGTGCAACACTGGCATGTCATAGAGCACAGCAGCCTCGTGAATTTGGCTTTCAAATGGATGAAATAAGAAATTCAGACTCAATGTCTTAAGACAAATGAGTCTGAATTTCAAAATTTAAAAGTAAAGAACTGGAAATATTTTGCAAAAGATGATTGACGAGAGGAAGGATGAAGGACAGACAATCTGAGCTTTACCTCCTTCAGGCTGCCAGTAGTTTGCAGAAAAGAAGCGAAGCTACAGGGTTAAAGAGGTGAGAAGTCTCCCATTGTGACAAGAGTGCGGCTATTATCACGCAACAGCCATGGGTATTAAATTGAGTCATTTCTACCACGTCCAGCTGCCAGCTGGAGATAAGCACCATTTGGCTGAACCTGTGAACTCACCAGCAACTCTTGGAACCTGTTCTTACCATGTTAATTGATGTATCCACCTTCAGCACTATTGACTCATAATAATGTAACAAAAGTGAATGAGCAAAATGTAATTTAAAGTCAAAATGAATTACTGTAATATATTGGTAATGCACCAAGCATTTAAAAAATAAAGACACAAGGGAAGTATTAGGCCTTCAAGCATTTTTGTGTGGTAAAACTGAAGGTAATTGAAGGGCCTTTATTATGCTTGGAAAAATGTATGTACTATATATCCACTTAGTTGAGGGGGCTGCTCACAGATTATATGTTTGCTGAAAGAGTGTACATAAAAATAATCAAAGGAGAAGTCTGTATTTTAGCTGTTTAAGCTGTAAATTGTCTGTTAATACATGAAAATGAACAAAACATATAGCATGCTAAAGGCGTTTTACTGGTCTTATGTTAATTATACAATAATATCTATGGAAATTTGCTTTTTCACTGTATGTCAAAAAATAAAGTACTGTCTAAAATTCTTGAGCCATGCCTCATTACCTTATATTGTGTTTCCAAGAAGTCAGACATTCTTGTATTTTTAAATAGGCTTGAGCTATAAATGTGCAGGCTTTCTGAAGGTCTTTGGACATTGGCTGCTTTTTCACTCATTTTCAGTCCAGTCCTTGTACCTGACCATTTTAACGTGTCCTCCAGTCCAAACAACAGTATTGGTGACTTGTGCAGGTCCTGAAATATGACCTATATGAGCATTTGCAAAATGTGCGCATGTGTGTCATGTGGTCATGTCTGTGGGTAATGTTGCTGTAGCTCAGGATGTAGAACAGTAATGATCTGATGGTTGATGGTTCAATCCCAGGCTGTTCCAGTCAGCATGCAAAAATACCTCACTGCAAAATACTGAAGTGTTTGTATGAATAAGGAATGGTGTATAAAGCATTATAAGAAACTCGTTATTTATTGTTTTAACTTTTCCAGTTGCATCTAATCCTATTTACTCTGCATAGACTCTTCAGAAATCAGAGAAAATCCATATTTATGATGGCTAGAGGTCACTTAATTTCATTTTAAAATGTAGATATTGGTTCTCTAACGTTGACCTCATCTAATGATGAGATAAATTTTTCAAGGAGGGCGTTCTTGACCATTTTCAAGTTTTTTTGTTTTTTTTTTGTGCAATATGGTGGTGTGGTGTTTAGCACTACTGCCTCACAGCTAAATGGAAATCTGGAATGCCTGGGTTCAATTCCACCTTGGCCTGGTCCTTTCTGCGTGGAGTTTCTCTGAGTACGATGGTTACCTCCCACAGTCTAAAGACATGTAGCTAGTGGGGTTAGAATAATTAAATAATTAAAAGGAAAATTTGGTTAACACTAAATTGCCTGTGAGTGTGAATAGTTGCCTCTCTGTGTTGGACCTGCAACAGGCTGGCAACCTGTACAGGGTGTAGCCTGCCTCTTGCCCTATGACAGCTAGGATAGGCTCCAGCCCCCTTGTGACCATGACCAGGATAAACAGAACAGAATGGCTTTTACCCATCAGTAAAACATGGTGGAGGCTCTGCCATGGTTTGGGGCTGCGTTTCAGCCAGTGTTGTTGAGAATTTTGTCAAAATTAATAGAATTATAAAAGAAGAAAAATACTGTGTGATTTTGATCCACCATTCAATACAACCTGTAAAGCATCTGATTGTTAGCAGCCTCGTTTTTCAGTGTGACAATGATCCCAAACACACTTCCAGTAGAGCAGGGGTGTCAAACTCAAATACACAGTGGGCCAAAATTCAAAACTGGGACAAAGTCACGGGCCAACATTGATATTTATTAAAAAAACTCTTCCTTCAGATATAACAATGAACGTTTTGTCATGGACCTTAACTAGTTTTGCTTAAAAACTGAATATGGAACAAGTAAACCTTAATACTATACAGTTTTATAGTATAATTTTTTTTTTTATTGTTGTTGTGTATGGTTTGTCTCTGTTTCTTATGTGTATGTGGACTACGAGTCTGTTATATCAATCAATCAATCAATATACAGCCTACACAAAGCTTTAACAATGCGTGGCTTCCACATGTAAACACGTAGCAGTTAGCAATGTTATTTATTGCTTTGAAGATAATTATACGCCTCAGTTCTCTTACAATTATGTAATTCCTCGCCATCAACACCTTCGGAAAAAACAAGGTAATTGATAATGTCAATGTAGCTAACTTCGGGCCATAATTTTATATCATCGACCCAGTCATTGAGAAGTGACAAGTGAGGCACTGTTACTGAATTGTTCACGCAAACATCCTTGCAATGCCATTACGCCAGGTAAAAGAGGGCCAAATATAATTACACTGCGGCCAAATTTGGCCCGCGGGCCAGAGTTTGACACCTATGCAGTAGAGTGAAAGCATACCTGGATAGAAAAATATACAGTGGAACACTATCAGTTACTTACTGGCCTCCACAGAGCCCAAACCGCAACGTGTTTGAAGCAGTGTGGAATCATCTTGAGAGAGAACAGAACAAAAAGGCAGCCAACATCCAAGGAAGAGCTTTGAATGTCTTTCGAGCAGCCTGGGGAACTATTCCTGAAGATTACTTAAAGAAATTACAAGAAAGGTTTCCTAAGAGAGTTCAGGCTGTGTTGAAGAATGAAGTTGGTCAGACCAAATATTGACTTTCAAGCTTGATGCCATTGGACAAACTCTGTTTTTGCCATTTATACTGTATTTCCACGCATGTTTGCACATTTCAATAAATCTCTGCCCCTGTTTCCCATTTGTGTAGCAAATTATGCAGAAATGAGGGTACTATTGCACAGTGAGGTTTAAGCTGTGTACAGTGAGCAGCATTGTTACCTTGGATTCTCTAAACTTTTCATGAAAAATGGATGGTCAAAGTAACACTACTCATTGCTACATTTTTAATGAGTGATTAAGTATTCTAACAATACCAACAAGGGGGTGGATCTAATAGTCTAAAAGATATACACAACATACAATAATACACTGAACTGTCTTAAACTCAGTAACAATGTTCCAAATTCAATTGCAATTCCTTTTTTATCCACTTCATATCTATCCAAAAGCTCTGTGTTCTAGTGTTTACCAAGCTTTAAAGCGTCACAGTCCTAAGCCCACACGTGGATCTGCTAAATACACTATATGTTACATGTGCAGCGTTTCCATCTTTTAATTTCTTGCATAATGGTGTGCAACTGCCAGTAATGCTCTCACTTCTCAAAGTTACTGACCTGTAGCAGGCAATTTGGATTGACTCAGTCATCACACTTTACAGATATGGATCTTTGGAGACTCCTGCACTTGCTGATACAGATCACATAAGAAGAAGAGACAGCTTTTATTGTCCCACAGAGGGGAAAACTCAGTGGTTAGAGAATTGCATGTAATTCAAGAGGATCAACTGATTAATAGTTAGTTAGCAATACGTGTAACAGTTTATGCTTTAATGTAATGATGACTTGATGGATTTGATGGTCAATTAACAGATGCCATGCTGGTTTTCAACATATCAAAGTGAGACCATTTCACAAAAATCCCCTCGGCGTCCACCTTAGAACATATCCTTGAGTGCCTGTTTCTTTAAAGGCTGCATGGCTTTTTAAAACGTAATGAGGCATTTATCCTTTCTGTCCTGATGGGTGTTCTATTTCCTTGAGTTAGGCTTCACTTGATTTTCAAAGAGCCCCTTGTTAAAACGCCACACTCATTGGGTTATAACCTTCACTCCCTGTCGTCAGGCTCAGAAGACAGACATCAAAGTAACAGTTTTGTTTTTAATTTCCATTCTATTAAACACCCTCTTGATTGGTCCTGTACAACCAGCAATTACAGCCATGGCTTCAGATACTATTAACTGTTTCATACTTGGTTAAACCACAGGGAAGAGGAATTTGTGAATACAGTTGGTAGGTAAAGCAATTTAGGTCTCACATCAGGAATTTGTACACATCTGAAATATTTTTTTTTTCTTTTTTTAAGATGGTGTGTGGAACAATGTTGCTTTTGAGGTTTGAAGTCCAATCATTTCTAAGCCTTGGGCTAGGCCAAGTCAACACGGAGGATTTTCTTGAAAGCAGGCATATACCTACAAGGCTAGTTCATTCTAGAAGGGAGGGATTAGGCGCTAAAGATGAGACTCTCATGATTGTTAGGTTGAGCTTCAGCCCTAGCAACATTAAACTTGCTCATGGCCTGGCATCAAAAATATTACAGGGCATGAAAAGAGTTACCAGGACATTTTTAACCCAAATGCATGTTTTCTTGTTTTCCTCTACCCTTAAATAATATGCCAATAAAATGCTGTAAGTGTTGCTAGGCAATCTCTTCACCTTGATAAGCCAACCAGCCGTGATGAGGGGCTAGAGGGAATTTACCCATCACCTTATCTCAGCAACTAACTTCCAGTGGTGTTCACAGAGCCAAAGAAGGCAAGAAAGAAAGGAAGGCAAAAATAGACAGAAAAGTGAAAAAGGAAGCATAAAAATAAAGAATGAAAGAAGACGTGTATATTTAAAGACACTGGAGAAACAGAACCTGTTTCTTTGCAAATGCTTAATTTTTTTTTTGTTTGTTTGGTTTTTTTTCTACCTGGCCATGAGGAATACAGGTTGAGGATTATTAACCTTGGCACTTTGTTACTAGCACCCTGTCACAAAAACGCATTGTTTTTCCCCATTTCTTTTGTTGACGCTATGAAAAATGCCAAACACGGTTTGACAAGCACAATTTTTTTCTTCTTTTTTCCCACCAACAACATGATTCCTAAAGAACTATTAACTGAAAACTTGGCATATCTCGGTGAGGTGTGCAATGTATCGTTAAAAATATTTGACAAAACTGGACAAGTGGAGCAGATGAACAGTATCTGAAAATCATATCCAAAAAAACCTGCCACAGGACCTGAGGAATAAATCTGGCCCTTCAGTTTCTCCATTTACTGTTCACAAAAGCCTCACTAGAAATGGTCTCAATAGAAAGGTGGCAGCAATGGAAGCAACTCTTAAAAAAAGGGAAACAGGGAGAAAAGGCTGAATTATACCACTTTACACAAAAACTGGACTGAAAATCAGTGGCAACCAATACAAATTAGATATTTTTCTTTGTTGGGTTAAATTATTCTCAATGTGTATGGCCTACAGCCATCTGCAAAACACGGTGGGGGCTCTGTCACGGTATGGGGCTGCATTTCAGCCAGTGGTATTGGAGATCTTGTAAAAATTATGGAGGCAGAAAAACACCATCAAATTTTGATCCACCATGCAATATCATCTGGAAAGAATCTGACAATGACCCCAAACACTCTATGCAGCAAAAGCATAACTGAATAGTAAAAAACACAGCTGGACACTGTCAGTCATAGCCTTGTCTCCCCAGAGCCAGGATCTCAACATTACTGAAGTGGGATAATCTAAACAGAGAACAGAACAAAAGGCAGCCAAGATCCAAAGAAGAGCTTTGAATATCCTTTACGAAGCCTGGAGAACTAGTCTACTTTTTCAAGAACTTTTTCTAGACTACTTAAAGAAATGACAGGAAAGCTGCCTAAGAGAGTTCAGGCTGACTTTCAATATCATTATGATTGTTCAAACGATGTTTTGTATGTTTGTTTGTTTGTTGTTATGCATGTTTCTGTGTTTTAGCGAAACTCTACGTCTATGTCACATTTTCCTAGTAAAGTAATGCAAAATGAGAGGTGGCTAAAGACTATGGCACTGTACTGTACATGTAAAAGTGGATTCCAGGGGTATCTTTCTAGGCCATATATCCAGTGTTGCAAAGGAAACGTTTTCTGGGTGAAATCTAGACCTTTTTCTTGGCCCCATTTCTTAGATATCAAAAAAATATTTATTTTGGGTACATTAATTAATGTCAGGGTATAGTAGCTGAATTTCCAGTAAAAATGGCACCTCATTCACCAACCCAAGTGTTTCTGGGAATACAAGAAGGCTCTAGAATTGAAAACTCTCATATATCCTCCTTTATTACAGTTCCAATGGCTTAGATACCGAAAGCACAAAGGAGACTACATTTAAATGTTTAAGTGTAATACACCTAAACAAACGGCCAATGACTTCAAGTCTGAGTGGCCTTCTGCTTCAGTATCACCGTAGAAAAAGGTGTAGACTGATCAATGGACAAGCTGATCTCTACTGCCGGGAGAGAGCATCACTGTAGCTTTTTCTTTATTCAGGCATAAATTAAATGCTCAGAATATCAGGACTGTTCATCTGCTCAAGGGCTGAACACTCAACAGCCTTCATTTTTAAATTTAAAATGATTGAAACATACTTGCACATTCTGGTGGTTGACAGTAAAAAGTGAGATGATTCCAATAAGGAAATTCGTAATACAGCTAAGTATCAGCCTCATTACTCTGTGTACAACCAATGAGATTCATGAAGTATTAATAGGGATCGTAAGCCGGGAGCATTGCACAGACAGGATACCAATACAATCACTGTTTACCCAAGAACCACATATGAAACTCTGTACCTCTGCTGAGACTAAAGCTGACCAAATACTATAAGCCCTTATTTAAAAAAAAAGAAAAGAAAAAGAAAAAACAGTAATATATCATAATAAATTAAAACAGAACTGGTAATGAGTTTTGAATTATTATTGCAAATTCCCTATCTGCTAAATACTCCAAGGCTTTGGCAGGACATTTGAATTACAGTAATCCTCCACTACTCAGTGAGACTGTATAATTTCTGAAGATGAACTCATCTAGGAGTAACCTATTTGACAAAAAGCAAAACTGATGCACTGTGAAGTAAATTAAGAATAAATCCATATTTCTGGTTGCTTTCCCTTGAAATCATGTCCACATTACCAGTAAACATTCATCCATCACTCTAGGAGTTGGTTGCATATCAAGAAAATGCATGTAGTTGGCAAATGAAATAAAAGTGTAAATGATGAGCTTGCCAGGAATCTGCAACATCTGCTCTTACAAACCCACTAATAACATCTCTTGACTATTATCACATACTTGTGAGACCAACAGGTTTATTCTAGCATCAGTGTTTTTTAGCTTCGAGACACGACCCGTGAAATATTCCTAGATGAAAATGGTGTTGCACGGTAATTCATCTTTTTGTCAGCTGATAGGGACGTACCTTAAATGACTGTTTTGTGTGCGGGTTCATTTAATATACACACATGCACTCAATCAGCATGTGTATGCTTTTATCCCACACTGCTTAGGCATCCTCCCCTGGTTTGTGATTCTTGTCCTCTGTGGTCCCATGAGATTATCCATCAGCAGTGTTCTTTATCCAAACTATACATGTAATGGTGGCAGCAACCCCCCAAGAGAAAAGGTGATGAAACATCCCCCCTCAGCAGCTTAAAAGAGAACTGCAGTTTCCATAGGAACAGCTATAAAAGCAATTAGATATGATGTGCAGAAAAGAAGCTTGATGAGCCATCATTCAGGAATGGCCCTCAAAATTCCATCTGAGATGCACCAAATCCTACGCATCACTCCTCATCTTTAATTTCCCCCTCTTCGCTGCTTGTGCCTCCTTTCCTCTTTTCAACAGATGATAGTTTGAAACACGTTTTCTGCAATGAATCTCATCTTTATCATAAGGGGCCCTATTCATCTTTTGATCAGCCAGTGCGCCTGAAGAAGAGATCAATGACACAATCTCACTTTCTGAAAAAGGAAAGGAGAATGGGAAGACGAGGATGGGCTGGCATTGCAGACACATGGATGTGTTTAGGTGGAGGTTAGGAAGCAAAGGAGAAAATTGAGAGTGGGAAGGTCACAAACAAATTGGACAATGAGGCGGACAGAGAGAGGGAGGGATAGCTGGAAGACAAAGAGGAGGAAGAAGGGAGATGCGTTGATCGGTGACCCTTTTAGGGCTGTAGTCTTGGGTCCATTGCAGCTCATCTCCATAATGTTCCTCCTGGCCTCATTAAAGATGAGCAGAGGTGCTGGCCATACACGTGATACCATCCTCCTCCTCCTTTCCTTCACCCTCTCACCCTGTTCCACTGCTGCCTTCCATCTCCAATCCTCGTCTCTCCCACCCTCCGACCTTCCCCCAATCTGCGTATCAAAAACGCATAAGAGAGAGAAAGGAAACATCTGACAGTCTGCAATCCTCTCCACCTCTCATCCATCATACATAAATGCTTCCCTCCCCTCCTTTCCACCACCAAACTGCCACCCCCTCCTCATTTGTTAGTACATGTTCTGCCTCCCTTTTCTCTCCCCTTCAGCATATCTCTGCTGGCTTTGGGCTAAAGCATATCTGCGTGTCATCCACAGTTTTAAAAAAAATACACATCTCTCCAGGAAGAAATAAATGGATTGCATCTCTATTTTTTTGCATGTCCCTCTTCCTAATAGGCTTAACGGACAGTGACAACAGCTCTGGGACCAGCGTTAAAGGCCATTGTTAAATGGATAACAGGTTAAAAAAAAAAATCTGTATTTTTTTCTGTTAAAACGGGACTATTAGCAAAAAATTTAAAATGCTATCCAATACAAATTAACAGGCTCCAGAGGGAGAAATCCTGTATCACATCAAATACCATCCATCATGCTCCTCCTCCTTTATTTCCTTTAGTCTCTTGACTTGGAGAATAATGGCTGCTGTGGCAATCAATAGATTTTCTCACAACTAATGTCACTCTCTGTTCTGAACTCTCCCACACATCCTCACTTGTTGAGAGGCTGGAAAGCACAGCACAGATTTTTTTTCTTATTTTCCACTCACACACTCCATTTGTTTTTACATCTTTGTACTTCTCTCCATCTCTGGTCCCTTTCTGCTCTCGCTCCAAATCTGTTGCCCCCCTCTTTCTCTGCTTCCCTCTCTATCTGTGACAGCTGTTGTTGCTTTGCTGTGTTTGCAGCCTACGCCTTATCTGGGCATGAATTCATTTAGCTGCCATTAGATGCCTCCCTGCCCAGAGCTCTTCTAAAGGGGGGGGGGAACCCATTTAAACAGCATAATTCATAACACGGAGAACAGTGGTACAGATGGAGGAGTAATGTGCTTTAATGCTGTCAACTGTGAGTCGACAAATAGCTGGTCATTAACATCCATATCAGTGCACAAGGGGGGGAGAAAAGTAGATGCTTCAGTACTGTTATCATTTACATGCAGTGTTTTACAGTAAGCACTGTGTTTTTGACATCAAAGTATTCCCCCAGCAAAACGACACATTTCATGGGATTTGTGCTGAAATGTTGGGTCTTATTTTGCACCCACTGCCTACGTATGCAAATTTTATTCAACTTTTAAACCTTTTATCTAACTTCCCTGGATTCTCTGGGTTTCATGCATGCAGTCAGCATATTACTCAATTTACCTATCCAGCTTTGTGCACCATATGTCCTGAAATCTGCATGCCTGTTTTTAGACTCATCCCCATTCTGTCTTCACCTTCTCCTCCTTTTTGTTCTTCCTTCTAACATATTAAACGATAGGCAAGAGTGATCCTGTTAGAAGGAGAGGTGCTTTTTTTTTATTTCAATCAAGCTTTCAAAAGTTGCGTGCAGAAGTCCCCAAGGTTCAATGGTTGGGCTTCTTCTGTTTAACATTTATGTGTTTCTTGTGGCTCAGACGGTAGAAAACAGCTAAATATTCTGCAAATATTCTAAAAGATTTATCATCAAGTAATTATGGCCCCATAAGAGCAATGACCAACAGAAACTGCAGTTAAACAAAGATGAAACAGAAATCATGCACTTTATGATTTAAAGTCAGTGCTGAAGTTAGCTAAATCCTTAAACACCGCCCTTTGGTTTTTCCAACTGCATCTTGAAATAGTCCACAGTGGAAAAACAATCGAATCATAAAATGACCTTCACTACCAGCGCTGTGATCCCATGACAGTAGAGGCGACACTGCCCTGACAAGGGGTTTGATATACTCTTTCAGTTTTTCATTAAGCCAAAAAGCACTTCGTCCGACTGAAAACTGCTGTTAAATTACGTGCACAGTTTGTTGGCGTTACAAGTAGCGGTGCCCCTCCTGTGATTGGATGATAGAAATGAGCAGCCACATTCTGGAACAGTTAACCACTCATGTTGTTTCATGTGTTTGCAGCATGCAAACAAATGCAAAACATGAAACTGAGAATATTGCACATATTCATCTCATTTTAAAAATATGTCAGTATTTAATGTTCTTGTAAATGCAGTGGTTATATGTTTAGGTTCTGAACTTGTCTAGTTTAAGTTCCTAATTAGTCTGTTAATGTAACACTGACAGCATTAATGAATTCCCCTTACAGGCTTCAGGTTTTCCTTTTAACTGACATCCCACTCTCTGTGTTTTTCACACATCACACTCTGATTATAGAGCTGCTGAGTCTTGGAGCATTTCAACATTTAGAAGTAAACCAGAGTTCGTATGTAGTTTATACTATGGGGTATTTGATTACTTATACCCAATAACCCCATAATGATGAACCCTTAATTTAGCTGCATGGTTAGCATGTTTTATTTTTAAATTTCACAGATGTGTCTTGGCCAGTAAATGTGCATCCATGTTACTAAAGAATGACAGGCTGACGGTGTCTTTCCTCCTTCCTCCCAGTTAAAAAAAAAAACGTGTTTTATATTTTATTTTTTTAACAGCTGAAAATTAATTTTACTTGAGATAAAAAGAAAAAACTCAAAGGGACACACACACAAACTAACTTTAGATGTCACTCACACTTCTGTCTCATGTAAAGGACTTTGTTGAACTGTACTATACAAATAAACTTGTCTTACCTTAGTAGTGAGACCATTATTCATATGGTCACTTCCCTTTTAAGCCAAGTCATCTGATAACTTTGTCACCTCTGCTCAGCTCCTTTAACGTGTCTTCATATCATCTCAGGTCTCCTCATACATATTAATTGGAAATCAAATTGAAGAAGCTCCTCTGATCTCCCTGTCACTTTTGCAGAGGTATTAATGGAAGCCATTAACCTGTTAACGACCAGCATACTGTAACTGTCAGTTAACTTGCATTCCTTCTTACCGATTTATGTCCAGGGTTGACATATTACAATAAAAAAGAATAAATAAAAGGTTGGCCTCATATGCACAAAAATTGTTGATGTCCATTTATTATTTCTTATATGGGGCAGCGCTGTGACGAGTTTCGTTAGCACTGTTACCGCCACCATCTGGCCTTTCTGTGTGGAGATTGCATGTTCTCCCCGTGCCTGCGTGGGTTTTCTCCAGGTACTCTGGTTTCCTCCCACAGTCCAAAGACATGCAGTTATGGGGTTAGGTAAACTGGTTATTCTAAATTGCCCGTAGGCGTGAATGTGAGTGTGAATGATTGTCTGTCTCTCTGTGTTAGCCCTGCGACAGGCTGTCAACTTGTTCAGGCTGTGCCCCGCCTCTACCCCTATGACCCCCGTGACCCTGAAAGTGATAAGCTGACGAAAATGGATGGAGGGATCTCTCTTTCAAATATAATCTGAGCAAGCATCTGTATGTGAAACTGTGTTGTGTGTCTAGACAATACACTACACTTTCCCTTCTTGCAGGGAGGGGAAAAAATGAAGCTATTCTCCATGGAGATTTGCCCCTAGTTGCTGTTGTCATCACTTCAAACTGCCGGGTCATTACTGCACCACAAGCAGCTTGGCTTAATGTCTTTTGGCTTAACGCTAATGACTTACTCCGCATCTGTCCCTGCGGGTAGGAGGGGAGACGGGAATACTATGAAAAGTCATGCTAACTCTTATTTGCCACAATTAAGGCAGTAATTCACATTCCATCAGTTTTCTTAAAGTACTTCCATGACGATGGTTTGGTTTTCATAACAAAAACAATTATGCCACATTAGAGGGGAAGAGGCAAGCGCTAAGGAAAGGAAAGTGGAGGAAACAAAGGGGAGAAGGAATTAAAGGAAGAGGGAAATAAGGCATGAGAAGAATGAGCTCAAGAGAAAAGACGAGAGAAAGGGTGGAAGGGAGAATTTCAGCTGTAGAAGTTTAACAGATAACAAGACCAACCAGAGGAGCGATGAAAGGCAGAAAGGAGATGAGAGAAGAGAAAAAAAAAATGAAAATACAGGAATTTTCAGTCTCCTCTAGTCCTTACCTTCTGTTCTTCTCGCCTCCTCTTTTCCCACTATCACTCCCTTCCTCTTCTACTCCTTTTTTCCCCACTTTATGTACAGTGTTGGATTATCCATGCATATTTAACACAGCTGCATCTTCAAAGCTATGAACTTATTCATTAGCATTTAGAGTGCTAATGAAAGCATGCAGAGTGCTAGTATCCTCACTGTTTCCCTGCACTTATTCTCAACTCTTCTCATAAAACCCTATGCCACCCTCTACATAGAACCCCCCCGCCTCCAACCTCCACAACATCTTTCTAAGTCCCCTCTGTCTTCCTATCACTCTCCTTTTTACTGTATTCAGCAAAGAATTTGATTACAGAAGGGACAGACTTGAAAAGTTTAAACATAGAGATGTGTGGGAGAGGTAGCGAAATCCCACAAGGGTTTTCTTTCTTCATCTCCCACCATCACTATTTCCACTCACCACTGCTCTATTCATATTTCAGCCTTCTCTTTCTTTCTTTCTTCTTTTTTTTTTTTTGGCACTTGTTCTAGCCTGACTTGGAGGGAGGAGGAGATCCAAGGGGTTCCCAGGGGTCAGGAAGGTGTGTTGTTCATTCCTTCCCATATCCTCATTCTCACAGTCTCTTTCTAATTGTCTCTCTCGCTTTTATCCTTTACACTTTCACAAAGAACACAGGAAGCTTGGCTAATTGGGCAAAAGAACAATGGCCTTCTGTGCGTATATGATGCGTATAAGCATTCCATGCACAAAGCTGTGATTTATCAATGTTTTTGCACTTAACAACAAACTTTTGAAGTACCTCTGACAGTATGAACAAATGAAGGCCTGGCTGTCTTTAAAATGAATACTACTATTATTATTACTACTACTACTACTATTACAACCACTACCACTACCACTACTACTACTACTACTAATAATAATAATAATTCCTATTGGTCATTTGCAGTTTTCTCAAACACCATAAAAGACAAAATGCTGAGAATCACAATTAAATGGAAATAAATAAATTGTATTCAAAGATAACAAATTATTAAATGGAAAGGTGAAGGCTTTAAAGAACATAAAATTATCTTTTAATAAAAATGACATATCATTGCTGGATGTCATCACTTACAATCTAATTTATTGGCACCGTCCCACAGACACTGGAGAATCTGGATTTTTTAAATTAATTAACTTTTTCATTGCAGAAAGTTTCTCATCTCATTGTTTTGACCATCATCACTGCAGTCGAAACACTTTGGAAAGTTTGTTTGAGTTTCTTCAGTTGGGCTCTCTCCTGCTTTCTTGCTATAGAGGTTCACGCGTCTCTCTTGAAACTACTTTCTCAATTCAGTTGGAGGTAAACATGTTTCCTTGTACTGTATACCAGTCAGCAGTTTGGACACACTCACCCATGTCCAAACTTTTACCTTTTGTATAGAAACTTTTGTACAGAAAAATGGGTCTGGCAGTATACAGATTGCCTGGTGACAAGCCTGTTGGTTCACAATGATTCAAATTTACTAATGTATGCATGATATTAAGGACAAAATAGGCCAGTGCACGCGTTTTATAAATCTTATGTGTGCTCTTGATTTTTAACAGGGTAAGAACATTTCCACGCACATATTAGTAATTGAGACCAATGTTCTCACTTCCACTCAGTGAAGGAATTGAAAAGTGGGCACCTTTTTCTCAGCCTCTGGTCTCAGTTTTGGTCTCCTCAGTTTATTCCTCATACTGGCCTTACCTGAATAAAAATGCTTTAAAGACCAGTGCTATGGTCTCAAAATGGGGTACATCTCTGCACCGCCTACAGGTTCAGATTCATCACTCTCCCACACAAATCCTCAGCAGCCCATGTAGGTAGCCTGATTGACAGAGAGCAAGAGAAAGACCGTGAGTATACAGAAGCAATAAAGCAGCAACTGGAGAGAGTGATGGAGGAGGGGAGAGGAGGGAGGGGGAGGCAGACGCTGGAGATAGTGGGTGTTTTGGTGAAAAGATGGAGCCTGGAATGAGAGAGTTAATCTGCAGAGGAACAGATTGGTTTCCCATCCCTCCTTCCTTGTCCTTCAAAGCAAAGCACAAATTCTGCAGTCTGATACACACACACATTCATGCACACTCAGAAATACACACTCATGGGAATCCACACACAAAAGAAAAGAACTCCACATGGTGAACACTCAAGCATGCAGCTCATGCTGTGAATGTGCAAATGCAAAATTTACAGAGATGCAAATAGCAAAAGAAAGTGATTGAATTCCATTACTCTTATGGAAAGGTATGGATGTAGAGGCTGCATACTGCTCTCCCTCATTCAGTGGTCCATTTCTGGCCCTGAGACACTTGGGGTGGCCAGAGAATGGGGTTGGCGACTTGAAAGATATGGGTCAATAAAACACAAGGGACATTTTAGCTGAAAAGGAAATTGATTTCTCAGCAGCCAGAATGTGCTGTGACCTTCACAAACCTTCACAAACCCCTTTTCTCATGACTTTATGAGGATTGAGCTTCATTTTGTCCTTGTTTGTTTCAAACAAGTCTGACTGCTGCAGCCGTGGCCCCATCAGCATTTCACAGTGCGTTACATCAATATTCTGAACTCATAACATTATTGAGGTGCTAAAATTATTTCACTAAGGTTTAAACCATGGAATTTGTGAGTACCCAGATATTTGAAGACTCGATTTATTTACAAGTAACAACTAGTAAGAAACCCATGTTCATTTACAGTATATTTCAAAATATTTTAGTTATAATTTTTATGTGGAAAATGTATTCATAATTTTAAATGAATATTGAGACATACGCTTATGTTTTTGTTCAAAAGAAGAGCTAAATGCAGGGCACGGGAGGTAGGTTTCAAGAATACAAAGCAAGAAAGAAAAAATCCTGATGTTAAAACAAAAGTGCAGGAACAGACCTACAGTAAGCAAACTAAGAACATTATAAGTTTCATACAAATAAGAAAGATGAACTGACAAAGGCACAAAAGGAAACAGGCTAAATTCACAAGGAAATCGTGGTTGGGAATACGTGAAAACAGTCAGGCACAAACAGACAACCACAGAGGTGGGAAAACACAGGAAGTACACACACACACACACACACACACACACACACACACACGATGAAAGTAGTTTTTTGTAATGTTTTCTGTTTTATTTTCAAAGGAACAATCAAACTAAAAGAGTAACTAATTAAAGGCTTAACAATAACCCATCAACATGGCAGTGTGGAAATGATGGCTGGATAGTAAACACATTATTTTATGTTACTGATTGTTTTTTGCATGAAGTCAGGAAATACTCCTTATGCTCCTTAATAATTGCTGAAAAACGTTGTACTTTGTGCCCAGTTTACGTTGGCTGAGCTCACATAGTCTTACAGAAACACTCTTCTTGTTGCACATTCACACCTTCCCTGGGAGATGGGCCGATACTATGCCAGTCGCGTACCATTGGCCACAATGTTTGCTGTGATGGTGTTAAGTTTTAATTAAAGTATGAAGTTGTGTGTTTTGGAAAATAAAGATTTGAATATGGCTTCATTTTTTTTTCTTTCAGTCAATGATTACTGTAAATGAATATAATTGCTGTATTTTCATTAAACCATGCGCAGTGTCGTCACCTTTCTTAATGCTCACAAAATCATGCCACAGTGTTATTATTATTATTATTATTGGTTGTGAGACATTATTCAATTTCAGAAACTTTAAATTTAGTTACAAAAAAAATTAAAGCAGGTCTCAAGTTGTCATGAAATATTAGCATTTATAAAGAGTTTTAAATACTCTACAAGTCCATTATAACATTCATAGAAAGGATTGCATACTGCATATCTACAATATTACTGAAATGACAGGCCTCACAGAGTTAAAATGAATGATGACATCAAGGATACTGCATCTATGTCATAGACCCAAATTAGACGCAGATACACTCACAGGAGCAGTGTCTCCAATATGAAGTCCTATACTATTTTGGCAAGTACATATTTGTACAAGTACAGGTATAAAACATTAGAATATCCTCTGAAACTGTGTCAAATCACAACAACAGTTGCCTCAAAACTTCCTTTCAACAGGAAGAAACCTCCAGCAGAAGCAGACTCAGTGAGGGACAGCCGCCTGCTATGACAGCCTGTGGTGGGGTGTCAGGGAAAGGCAAATATATTAGATGATTGTACACACAACCTTTCATATTAACACTAGTTTTCCCAGATCTGTTATTCTAACATGTTTACATTTTTTGAAAAAGTATGCTGTACTAAATCCATGAAAGTGTATTTTTAATATGTGATGCAGGAGGGTTTTAGGACACCCCCAAAAT
>VUQJ01017612.1:1853-13696 GCA_015108635.1 Andinoacara biseriatus | reverse complement strand
AAAGCTGTTAATATCTAATGGAAATGAATAAAAAAAAACTACTGTTTAAATGTGGCACAAGTAAAATAGTGATGGTGTTAGGCAAAATGTGTAAGTTCTGAGAAAACCTGTTCCAATATATGGGATGTGGACAATCATGCATATTTAAGATTGTATTTTCACCCATTTTCTCCTGTTAGAAAAGGCACAGCTCCTCTATGCCATGCCTGCTAAATCAATTATGGGGGCAACTAATTAAGCTGCATGTCAATAACTCATTCCAATTACAGTACAGAGCAGAAATCAGGTATGCACTGAGTCCATGCCAGTCTTCTTTCTATTGATTCTGTATTAATGCCAGGCAGTTGTCCAAGGCTGGTGTACCTCGACAGTGTCTGTCAATCAACAAGTACTGCAATCAAGTCTGCAAATTAATCGAGTGCCAAGTAAAAACCTTTGGAATGCATTACTGTGTTCTTTGTGTGACGCGAAGTCCAATCACTGTTTCACAATACCACTTTATGAATTCTGTTCTACTGTGCTTCTTTAAAGAAACAATCACGCGCTTTATTTGTTCGCCTATTACGAATCCATCTGATGATCTCAGAGGCAAATAGAATGAAAAATCTCGAGGGATTTATACATTTCTTATGATAAATCTGCCTAAATTCATCTTTCTGTCTTTCCTTACAGATTAGACCAACTGACTGGATTTACT
The DNA here is from genome assembly GCA_015108635.1 of Andinoacara biseriatus. Taxonomy (NCBI): domain Eukaryota; kingdom Metazoa; phylum Chordata; class Actinopteri; order Cichliformes; family Cichlidae; genus Andinoacara; species Andinoacara biseriatus. The sequence continues at coordinate 12,999 of VUQJ01017612.1, read as the reverse complement.
AAAAATAGAACATTCTACATGTTTTACCTTGTGGAAATTTACAATGTTACTCCAAAAATCAGTGTTACAAAAGCTGTGTGTGTGTGTGTGTGTGTTTCAACATTACTACTTGTTAGAATCTATTCATCTTATCATATGTCTACTAGACAAAAAAAAAATGTAGAACTGTTTTCATATATTAGACATTTTTTGGCCTTTTGTGTGAGAAAAAACATTTCATACAGTTCATACAACACTAGCAACTCCGAGTGCTGGAGATTGATTGGAGAACATCAAAAATGTGGGCATGAATGAAATAATAAAATAATGATGAATCTGTCATCATACATTTTAGAACTATAAAGAATAAGATTAAAATGTAAATTAATGATAAAGATAGAACAATAACACACAAAAAATGAGTGATAACTTGACAAATTGATACCAATGGAGTACAGTGTTGTGCAAAAGGGTCTTTCAAAGTTGTTTTTTTATTTTTGTTTATTTATTTATTTATTTTGCACATCAACTGCTTTTTCAATCATTTTCAATGCAGTTCTTGTACCTGGCCATTTTCAGTGGAGTCTTTCTTTCTTTCTTTCTTTCTTTCTTTCTTTCTTTCTTTCTTTCTTTCTTTCTTTCTAAGCCACTTAGAACTGACCTATGAATCCTTCAAGCATAAAATCAGTACCTAACTCAAGGCATGAACCACTGTTATGTCTACACATATTAGACAACTTAGCAAAGAAGTCCTTTTAAATGGTATCTTTAGGCACTTTGTTACTTGCAGCCTGTCACAAAAACACATCATTTGTTCACATTTTTCTAGTTGAATGTACTGTACAAAAAATACCAATGATAACAGAGTTTGACAAGCATAAAATGGTATGTTTGCACCAATAAGATGATTCCCTAAAAGCTATTAGCTGAAAATGTGGTATATCTCAGCATGGTGTGCAGTGTGTCCTTCAAAAAAAATTAAAGAAAAAACTATGTACAGCAGATGAACAGTATCTGAAAGTCATGTCCATATGAAATGGAAAAAAAATCCCGCAAAGACCTGACACAGGACCTGAGAGATGCATCTGGCCCTTCAGGTGATCCATCTGCTGTTCACTGAAGCCTCAGTGGTCTCAGTGGAAGGATGGCTGTCAAGAATCCATTAAAGTCATGCATTGGCCTCCCCAGAGCCCGGAATACAACATTATTGAAGCAGTGTGGAATCATTCTGACAGAGAACATAACAAAAGGCAGCCAACATCCAAAGAAGGGCTTTGAATGTCCTTCAAGAAGCCTGGAGAACTATTCCTGAAGACTGCTCAAGGAAAGTATAAGAAAGCTGCCTGGGAGAGTTCAAGTTGTGTTGAGGAATGAAGATGGTCACACCAAATATTGACTTTCAAGTTTGTTAGAACTGTACAATCATGTTTCAATAAATCCCTGCAGTTATTTACCATTTCCCCCAGTAAAATATAAAGAAATGAGGGGTAACTCAAGACCTTTGCACAGTTCTGCGCATAATAGCAACATAAACAAATCCCTAATAAACAGATTTTAAGGTTTCATTTGAAGTTATTTATGGAGTCAGGTTCTCAGCTAACCTAGAGGCAGAGCCAATAATAAAGAAGGAAGTATCTCTAAATGTCTTAGTTCTATTCTGGGGAACATTTAAAAGATCAGAGTTAGAGGATCTTAGGAAAGTAGACTGAGTATACTAATAGTCAACTTTGCTTGCTATTTGGTGGCAGGTAGTATGTAATGCGTTACCTTCAGCTTGTTGAATTAGCTACCTTTGAGAATTAATGAAACCAGGGAGCTCTTACGGCAAAAATGTAAAGAAGCTTATAAAAACAGTTCGTAAAAAATGTAAAGCCACACAGATTTAATTCTTTCAAGCACTTCAAGAAGCATAAATAAAGATTTTTTTGACTTGTTATAGGAATAAAACAGTCAGGCCATTTACGCTTTCACACCTTACCAGTGTTTTTGTCCTCACTGTCATTAGCTGTTGAGGTACCAGGAGAGCAGATCAGTGGCATGTTGACATTTTGATTACTAACAACTACTCTTCAGCTTGTTTGACACATTTGTTCCCTTATCTCTTCTGCAACATTACTTTTTATAGTTTTGCCTGCAGCAGTGTGACGTACACAAGTTCTCAACAGCACAAGTGTGGTAGCTTAATTATAGGAATAACATGCAGGGAAGTGTTCCTTTTTTTCCCCTCTCCACACTCAAACTGGAGTGGAACCAGCAGATTTTGACAGATTAGCCCCATTACACTCTTCACATAGATTTCTATTAAAAAACCCCAGACTGACATTCACATTATGATCTATGGTGAAGAGATCTTTAGGAACAAAAGAAAAGTGTATTTCCTTTTTTTCCTGTTACACAGACTGTGTCTGATGGTGATATTTTTAACCCCGAACAACAAGTGATTCCATCTGTGATAGTTATTCCTCTCTTTAGCGCCACAGAATATTTAGCCTTTGTATATAATTCTATTCTAGGATCTCTTTGCATTCATAAGGGCTTAAAAAGGCCGCCTGGCACTGATTACACTTGGGGCACTATAGGCAAATACATTCGCACAAAGAGAACAGAAAGGCTGGCATGAACGCTATAATGCAGGATGGATATTACGCATAAATCAGATTTCTACTTGCTCAGACCAAGAAAAAAAAACTGAAGTACTGGAATGAAAGTTTGCCCAACCATTCATGCTTCAGGTTACCCCTCATCATTTTGATCAAAAACAAGGAAAATCAGCCATTCTGTCTGCATCCATATGACATCCATCATTCAGAAATGAGATCACTCTTCACTTCCTGTAGTTCAACTTCTCAAGTGTGTCAAGTGCAGCCAGAAGTAGTCAGTCATATTTTCTTAAATAGAAAATGTTTCTGCTCAATTGGAAAGACTGGAAATCTAATTCAGTGTAAGCTTCTAATCTTCTAAATATAATTTTCTGAGAGATATGTGCCTGCCTTTGTGTTATGGAAACATGATACATATATATATATATGTGTGTGTATATACAGGTATCATACATAAGTATCATACAAAGTGCTTCTAGATTACTTGTTTCTGTGGTAATGATGGTAATAAAAAACATTCATACGCACAGGGCATATGAATGTTTATACAATGACTTGTAGTCGTAACTGCAAAATAATAAGGTAATATTACTTGATGCTTTAACATATTAGTATATTATTACCATATTACAATGCTGGAAGTAATCCTACCTTATGTCTCCAGCATTGTTCTTTGTTCTTTCTTTTTAAGCATTATATTTAATGTTATGGCTCATTACCTAGAACAATGTGCAGTAGTTTCTGTGTAATAACCAGGAATCAGGGCTGCAAATTCTAAAACTGCCCATTTTGAAATAATTCTGTGTTAATAACCTAATAATACAAATTTCAAGATGCATGAGGACTACCTGGAAATGTGTGGTAGTTTCTGTGTTATAGAATGGAATCAGGGCTGTAAAATGCAAAACAACCTGTTTCCATCCAATTCCACAGTAATAACTTATTAAAGCAGGCTTAATATGATGATTACCTCGTAACACCTTTGGCAGTTTTTGTGTAATAACATAGAATCAGGGTTGCTAAATGCAAAACCACACATTTCTGCTGCAATCCAATGTAATATTTTCTATAACTGAAAACCTAGGACCAGGAAAACATGTTTTTATTTGCTCAATGTAAATCTTAATAATCACGAATCAAACATAGCTGTTATGACTATTTCATATTACACTACTGAGGACTAAACAATTTATATATAGATATAAAGGCTGAATGATGGTCTAACTTCAAATCAACTTTATTGTTATGTAAATACAGGAAGCTGTGGTTCCATAAACATGCTCTGATCACACTAAAAGACCTATGAAAGGAAACAAGAACAAACCAATACAATACTTTAACATCTTAACTATATGGCAATTCAGCTGACTTGCCTTTTACAAATAAAAAGGAATCACACTTTAACACATCATTACTGAGCTAAAACAGAAATTGCTACCCATAAATATTTATCTTTGTCCTGTAACATAAGGGATGCAGGTGCCTTGTAATATAATGCACAGCATTTGTACCAGCTTCATTAGCTTAATGAATTCCGATTACCATGGGGACCACTGTTACCTTCACCTTCCACATCGTCTTTAGCTCCTCTCTCAGCCTTTGGTATTTCTCAAGCTTCTCATGTTCCTTCTTCTTGATGTTATTGTCGCCTGGTATTGCAACATCTATCACTACAGCCTTCCTCCTCTGCTTGTCCACCACTATTTTGTCCAGTTGGTTAACTATCACCAGTTTGTCTTCTGTATTTGGAAGCTCCACAGGATCTTAGCTCAGTGATTCTTTACCACCCTTGGGGGCATAACCCATTTTGACCTCGGGACTTCCTGGCCATATTCAACATAGATGTTCCTGGATATTACGCCACCCACTTGGTTATGGCATTCCATATGTCCTGCCTGCTAGCATCTTCTATCCTGTTGTTATGTGCTGGATTGTCTCAGTGGCATCTCTACACAGCCAGCGCCTGGGGTCTTGCCTTGTGTGGTAGACCCCAGTCTCTATCAGTCTTGTGTTTAGAGCTTGTCCCTGTGCTGTCATGATTAGTGCCTCTGTGCTGTCTGTCAGTTCGGCTTTGTCCAGCCATTGGTAAGATTTTTCTAAGTCAGCCACTTCTTCAATCTGCCGGTGGTACATGCCAAGTTCTGTCCTTCCATGATGGTTCCTGTTCTTGCTGCTCTTCTTTCTGCTGCCTGAGGTACTCACTTAGTACATGATCCTTTGTGGCCATCTTCCTGATGTACTCATGGATCTTTGCTGTTTCATCCAGGATAGTGGTTCGGACAATTACTGGTCCTTAGCCTCCTTCTTTCCGCTTAGCCTACAGTCTTAGGGTGCTGGATTTGGGATGGGATCCTCCATGAATGGTAAGGAGCTTTCTTGTCGTGATGTCAGTTGCTTCTCTCTCCTCCTTTGGCCAGCTACTTATCCTAGCACGTTATCTGATAACAGACAAGGCATAGGTGTTGATTGCCTTGTTCTTCCCATTTAGCAGACTCCTCAGGACTTGCCTTACTCTCTGCAGGCGCTTGATGGTTGCAGCTTTCCTAGTGGCCTCTTCATAGTTCCCATTTGCCTGTGGGATTCAAAGGTGCTTGCAACTGTCCTCAATGTCTGCAAAGTTGCCTTCTGGTAGTGCAATCCCCTCAATTCTGACTACATTTCTTCTATTTGTTACCATCCGACTACACTTCTCTAGTCTGAATGATATTTCTATGTCATTGCTGTAGAACGTAGTGGTGTGAATCAATGTCTCATTCACTCCTGGCATAAAGCTTTATGTCATCCATGTAGAGTAGATGGCTGATGGTTGCTCCATTCTGTAGTCGGTATCCATAGCCAGTCTTGTTAATGATCTAGATGAGAGGGTTAAGGCCTATGCAGAACACCAATGGGGACAGAGCATCTCCATAGTAAATCCCTCACTTGATGGTGACTTGTGCCATTGGCTTGAAGTTGGCCTCTTGTTGTTCTCCACATCTCCACTGAATTCCTGATAAAGACTCTCAGGTTCCTGCTGATCTTGTACAGTTTTAGACATTTCAATATCCATGTATGAGGCATTGAATCATAGGCTTTCTTGTGATCATTCCAGGCAGTGCACAGGTTGGTCGGTCTGGTCTTACAGTCTCCAGTGACAATACTGGTCAGTCTACCAGTAACTGGTGCCTTGCTACTCTGGTGTTTCTGCCAGTTCCTTTCTAGGCTGTCCTCAGACATCGGACTCTTGTCCACTTATGTCGTAGCTTTGTATCAGCAATCCACTTCTCATTAGTTTGTCCTGGTTCCTGAACACCAGGCACGGACCTTGTTAATCCATGTGATGCCCAAGCCAGCATGGCTCCAATTATATATGTTGCTCTTGTCAGGAGCAGGATTTGAACTTCTGACCTATTGTTCCAGACAGACAGACAGACAGACAGACAGACAGACAGACAGACAGATAGATAGATAGATAGATAGATAGATAGATAGATAGATAGATAGATAGATATATAGATAGATAGATAGATAGATATTATTCTAGAATTTTTACTGATAATGGTGACTATTTGGTGTTTTATTATGTAACACACAAAGAACAATGTTGGAATAATCAATAATGAATGTGTAATTACTGCTTTGTGCTGCTCAGTGGTTGGATCAGAGTTAACTAGAAATGACTCGCAAAGAAAGTTGCAATATGAATAATTTATGGATAATTATGAACTAACCATTAGGTTACCTAATGAGTCACTTATCTCTCAGCTGGTTCTTTCACAAATTTTCATTATTTATTGTATACTCCTGGGTGGGAAATAAGTGAACTTAAAAAAAAAAAAGTGTGTATTGTATGTGTGAAAAGTTTATTAATCCTGAATTACAGACCAGGCAAAGTTGACTAACCGTACTTCAAGACCTCTAAATATTCCTCTACCTAATGTCAGATTTTTATTATAATGGCCTACTGGTAATATTGTTGCTGCTGAATATGTTTTTTTAATTGTATTGTCTCTATACCTCATCAAAACATATTAAGTCTTCATGATAATGCCATCTTTTATTTAATAATAATTGATATAGGTATTATTATCTATAAATAATAATGATAAAGTATGCATAATGTGATTTAACATTACACCATTAGCAAATTAAATCTGTTAAATAAAAAATTTAAACTCTCCTGTGTGGTTTTACTGAATATAATTTACAGAGTATCTTACGAAGTACTTCCTGGCCTAGAAACCGAGAAAACAGCCTCACCAGAGTCCATTAGCAGTAGGACTTCTTGGCCATGCCACATGACCTTGATCAGCAAAAGGACATAACAATCGTTTATAATTAGACATGTTTAAACATCTTTAAACTTTAGGAACTTTAAGATAGAATCATGTTTTGCTCTTCATTTTTGGGCTTCATTTTCTTGTTAGCTTGAAAAAGCAGACTGCCAAAGTCAAATAAACCCAATTTTTAAGGTCCACAGAACGATCAAATTTCATATTTTACAACAGCTCAAACCAGAGAAATATCAAGATTACTGGGATCAGAATACATGCAAAGATTCACAAACTCCAAATTAAACTTCATGTGTTTCTGTCACCCTTGAAATAAGCATTTGTTCACAAAAGTGACATGAAAACATTGTGCTGCCAATACAGCAAATATTTTTTACTCCAGAGCGAAACGAACGAATATCTAAATCCCGTGCGTCTCTTGGGGGACCTGTGTGCGCGCTCGAAGGGCACACACTGCAAAAAATATTTACCCGCAGGTCATTAGTAATGAGTGTGAGATTTTTAATTTTCTTTTTTCAGCTGTGACATCCTCCTGTTGGATGAGATATTGCTGCTTGTGTCCTTTACACAGCAGCCTTTTTAAGTAATGTTCGCTTTTGTCCTTATGCCATTTCCTCTACTACTGTGCGCTATTCAGACTTGTTGCAGTGACATTTGAGCTCGAAATATTTCTGTAAAGAGCCAGATTTTTTCCTCTAAACATCAAACAACTGAAGGTATCTCGCCGCATCGTAGAAGGTGGAATCCTTGTTTTGGGGTGGAAATAATTTTAAATTGTCATTAGGCTCAACAGTTTTTTTTTTCAAGACAGGCATATTTTTTGCAGTGCGGCTCATGCTGAAGTCATTCTCCGTCTCATACAGCAGCAACCAAGGACAAGAGAGCATCAGCAGTGAGAGGGAAAAGAAGAGAGAGAACGGTGCCTCCTCTCGCCATTGCGATAATTGTCTCGCTGTTGAATCGATGTCGGTGCAAATGCTGCTCTAAGGGGAGGCGATAGGAGTGGAGGAGAAGCGGGGGATTTAACTTCACACACGGACAAAACCTATGCTTGGATTTCGGCTCTTTTTCCCTAAGCCAATGCAAAAGGAAATATGCAGCGAAGCTTCACCATCCTCTACACCAGTTTACTGGGGATGTGCTTGGGTTCAAGCTCAAGTTTTCCAAGTAACATCAATATAGGTGAGAATGGCGCACACACATCAGACCTTTTGTTTCAGGGGGAAAAAAAAACCCCCTTCTGATTCAACTTTAGTCAGTGTCTCTTTTTTTCCCCTCTTATTTCCCTTCGTGTCCAGTGTGTACTACATTAACTCCTGATTCTTTACTGCTCAACAGGAGGATTGTTCCCAACCGAATCACACGAATATGAGGTTTTTCGGTTCGCCCTCTCTCACCACCAGGACATCCCCAAACTGGTGCCGCAGGTGGATATGGTCAAAATGGGGAATAGCTTCTCCATGACATATGCCTGTAAGTATCTCAGTAGAAACTGATTATATTCGCTGGCATATAGTCTATTGAACCTACATTTTTAAATCTGTTTATCGACTTTGTAAAGAGCGCTTGCAACTCCATTTGTAAGAAAAGGGGAAAAAAAACCCTGTGTAGGCTGTAATTGCATTTATTACAGGCCTGCTGCAAAGCGTGTGTTTGTAGGTTATCTTATTAACTGTTGCGTGGGACCGCGAAGGACTTGTTTTCCCCTACATGATTGCAGCGTGTCTTGCGCTCTGGGGAAGCCGCGGGGATTTGAAAGCAACCTCTGTGATAGCGATGGCAGTCCTTCAGTCACATAACAACAGGTTTTTACGGATGATTTTTAAAACGGCTGCCAATGATCCCAGTGCGCCTTTTCTTCTTTATACCGAGGCAGAAAACAGAGTCAGAGCGCAGATCATGGCTCTCCGAACAAAGAGGGGAAAAAACAAAAAGAAGAAGAAGAAAAAAAGGAAAAACTCTAAATGCATTTCTAATTAGCCACGAATCACAATCGGATTATCCTTTCCTGGCAGAATACACACTATTAAATCCTCCCACCCAAAAACCTTCACAAGCACGGGCACACAAAATAAACGTTTTAACTTTTGGGACTTCAGCCTCCTCTTTCTGTTTTTATTAATATGGATCTGGAGCAGGCAGACGTATCCTCAGTTAATTCAAGCGAGAAATGGCGTGCCAGTTTTTTTTGTTTGTTTGTTTTTTTTATGAAAAAATAACAGCATGTTGACAATTGGATGCAGGATTTATGGTCATCAAGGAAGTTTAAAAGTCCTGATGCTGAAACCCTAGTCAGAGCAGTGTGAATGCCATTCTCCTGTGGGTGATAATGTGTGTCATTATGCCAGCCAAACAATAGCTCCACGTCTGAGCTGTGCAAAAGAAATGTCAGTCTAAATTGTTTCATCTTTGTTAGCCCTGCACTTATCCCTCCTTTGTTTTCTGACAAGATTTTGTCGCCCTTGAGGCTCTTCAGCCTGTGTTTTTCTCATTTCATCCTCGACTCCTCTGAATTTGCCTGTGGCTCACTCACACTCTGTACAGTGAAGACGCACACTTCCAGGAGATACCCTTTGACAACCATGTCTGTCTGTCTGTCTGTGTGTCTGTCTGTCTGTCTGTCTGGCAGGTGCGCAGCACTGCCTCAGTCGCAGACACTTACTACTTCTCCTACTTTTAGTTGTTGCATTTACACTCTGAACCCTCCCTGCTATTCAAAAACTGGTCTTTAAGACTTCTCCGCTAGCATGCACGCAGTAATGATATAAACAAAGGGGAAGAAAAATTAATGTAGATTTATAAAGGCACAAAATGCAAGTGTAATGGCATTCTGACTCAGAGTTTTAATGTAATGTGATTGTAGCCGTTCTTATGAGATTCAGTTATGAGCTTAAAATTGGATTGGAAATAAAGCATTACGTGCAGCGGCACTCATGTAGATTTATAGACATTCTGCTGCTGCTGAAGGTTGAACACGACTACCGAAAGGAAATTTACCCTCATCCGTCAGAGTGTAACAAAATATATGATTAACCTTAATGCTTTGACCTGTTCACAAGACCCCTCGCTTTATGAATCATAGCCTATATAGAGATGTCCATCTACAGTGTGGCCTGTGGAAAATGCTGCGAAACCTCTGAAGTCCACAGCCGATACCTCAACCACCACCCACCCCCATCCTTCAGCCATTTAGGCCAGTGAGCGCTGTGTAATGAAATGTAAACACACCCAAGATGCCCTCATTAAAGAGACTGTCCTCTGCTCAGAAGGGAGCGTGATGTAAAATGTGAGGGGCAGGCTGCTGGTGAATGTTTGCAGGGATTTCTCCAGTGGATCAAACATGGATCCTATAGCAGCAGGGAGGCTGGTGGTGGTGTAGTACATTAATGTCTTTGTCACAGCGTGCACCCAGTGGTGAGACATCAGCGCAGAGAAGAATTCAAATGGATAATATTAGAGACTGCTCTTGTCTGCCTTTCGTCTTCATAGATTTTCTTCTTTCTTTTTTTTTTTGCTGTTTTATTAAAATTGCTAATGGAAACCATTAAAATCTACATATCTTCTTGAAAATATATATTTTATATACCCACTGACAGCCTACCAGCAGCACAAATATCCAGAGGATCACTGCTAATATTCACGTTTTACCAGAGATTGATTAGACCTAGTCTCTTTTAACTCCAGATGATATACACAGCTTTTCCTTTTCTTTCTATCCAGTCATCATTCTCCATCTTACATGCGCAAATTTGGCATGGCCCCCCCCCCCCCATGCCATGCACATCATTGCAGCCCATGACTATGATGATGGGCTGCGGTAGAAGCGTGTCAGAAAGATTCACAGTGGAAGGAGATGACAAAAATGAAAATGACACCTCTTCCTGCTGTGTGTCACTTCGCTCTCGAAAGTATTTGGATGTGGAGGCTATAGAGACATGTTTTGGAGGAAAAAGGAAAGGCTCCGGGGCTTGTTTATAATGAGTCAGATGAGAAAAGCAGCCTGTTCCTGGATTTCCATTTTGTATGCCAACGTGGAAGAATGTGTGCTTGCGTGAATCTGCATCTGGGTGCCCTTTGTATTTAGGATGTCTTGAGTGACTGACAGTTCACCTCTGCAAGTGTGTGAGTGTGGGAATGTGCCCGGGGCTCTTGGGGTCCATGAGTGTGAAAAGCAGAAGGGTGAATGGGCCCTTGTGCACAGTGATGAATGGAGCTCCGGATGAGGGTGATGCTCATCAGCTGGCTCTCATGACCAGCCACTTCCTCCAGAAGCAAGTCTACACAGCGTACACAAAC
>VUQJ01017608.1:30418-43565 GCA_015108635.1 Andinoacara biseriatus | reverse complement strand
CCCTGCTGAGTTTAAAGAGATAGATTTCTCCCACCGTTGCATGTATCCAAACAAGAATTTAGCCTTTCATTAGTTTAAAAAAAAAAAAAAGGAAACAAAAGAAAAAACAGGAGCTTCCAGAGTTGTTCTTTAACATCTGAAGAGTCAGAATCAAATGAATATAAAAATGAATATAAGGACATGATCTTCAGTTTGGTGTTTATTCATTTGTCTTATTTCATTTGTTTCATAGCTGCCTCTGTTTTTCTGTCAAGTACTCAGTGATTTACTGTAAGACGTCTTACTGTGGCATGTTTTTGTAGACTCTAACACTTCTGATTGGAAAAAAGAAAACGAAAGACCCAATGAAAACTCAGTGCCATACTTTCTCTTGTCTTTAACTGATAAATGTAATGGAATAATAAACTCTTTACATGTTAAACCATTAAACAGAAGCAGAAGTGAGTTGTGGACCATAATGGACCAACAGAAGCTTAAGAGAACTGTCACAGTGCTGCACAAAGAAATACAACTGAGTAATGGGCACTGCTTTAGGTTTACAGTAAAACCACTACAACCCATTACAGGACCAAAGGAGGGGATGTTTTACCTTCAAAGCACAGAAGATGCACGAGTCCTCCATGCACTTATGAGTGGTCAGCTGTCGAAAACTTCTGCGGAAGATGTCAAGATGCCACAAAACCTGAAAGACAATATATGTCTATGATTTATTCCTTATTGTTATTTCCTTGGGCATGAGCATGTTTAAGTTTGTTGCTTCTGTTTATTTCTGCGGGTTTGATCGTCCAATTCATGTGTTTCACGTGATTTTTAATCAAAGGGTTTTGCTTGCAAAAAGTAAATTCTGAAGCCAAAGCAAAACATTTTGTTAATTTGGGCTTCCTTGACTCAAGAATAACATGCATTTTTGATTATTAAATGATCAGAGATAAGAGGAAACTGCATATGATTTCTGCTAACTCAACACAATAGCGCTCCACTACCCCCCATGGCCCAAAGGTCCATATTACACAGATAAATCTCATTAATCAGATGTTGATTGAACAATAACTAAAACTGTTAATTCACAGTTATTTTGTTAACTGATTTAAAAGCCTCAGTATGTATGGGAAGAGTTGACATTTCATAGTTTAATTCTTAAAATATGTTTGCACACTTTTTGTCTGTACTGATTCAAAATCTCTGTGAGGAGGTATGGGAGAGAGGACCCAACTGCAGGACACAGAGGCAGTAACAAAAAGCAAAACTTACAAAAATTACAGAAAGGTCAAAGGGCTAGAAAAAAAGGGGGCAGCATAGACAGTCTCAAAGGAGGGAAAACACAGGAAGCAAAGTAACTAGAAACACACACAGTCATTCCCACAGGAAGTGAGAACAAGAGGGAGAAAAGACACAATGGGAAAATATGAACACTATAAAAACACAAGAAAGAATATCAATTGAACCAAAACAAAGACAAAAACTCAACAAATCCTTTAAAAGCCAGGACAGCCATATTTATGCATGATTAATGTGATCTAAGTCTAGATTTGGGACGTCTCGTCACAAGATTTGTTCTCTATTTTTGGCGGTTTGGCTGCTTAGAAACTAGGAGAAAGTGCACTTGCGTCAGCCACAATAATCAGTGGAATTACCATTTTTGAATATGCAGTAAGGCTAAGTTTGGTGGCATGACAGCTCGTGGCTGCAGGTTGGCATGGTAACACAGCATGTTTTCTGGTATATTAACATTGCAGGTACAGGGCAGCCAAAAATACTGACTGACTGCGCGGGTGAAAAGAAAAGCAATGATTTTCTAAAGTTTAAAAGGTAAAAGTTTAAATACAATCTAAAGTAAATGAGCTCCACGACCCAAGCTCAGCCAGAAAAAGTTGAAGCGAGGGAAATCCTCTTTTACTTTTCCACTGCATTTGTTTTAGATATTAACATGGAAACCTCGGCCACATTGATCTGATTTTGTATATGCATCCCTCTCTTGGTCTTGACTGATTTCATTTCCACATTTGAGAATGAATGCTTCAATCCCACAGGTGTGTGAGCTACAGTTAACTGTAGTAATTAATGCTTTGGTGTGATGTTTTGGCTTTGATTTAGGAGAAAAACTGGGCTGATGACATATTAAAAAGCTAAGTTGCCATCAGATTGCACCTCAACAAGTGGATTTCCTCTTTTGCCCTCAAAGTGGTTTGTGTAACTGCACAAAACTAAAAGCTGCCACGCAAAGCTCAAGAAGACAAAAATCCTCCCCCGTCCTCTCCATCCAATTCTGCACATGCATATGCAGAATCTGTTTAGCGCGATTACTCAAACTGTAGCTTTCAAAAAAATCACTGAATCAAATGACTTTCAGTAATGTGAAATTATTGCAGAGGCTCAACACCCAAGTCTGCAGCTCATCGTGGCTTTCAGCCATTTTCAACTAATTGTTTTTTTTTTCCATCAGCTTGCACTGCGTGTGCTTTTTTCCTTTTTATATTTTCAGCAATAAAAGACAGTCAGAGGACGGAGCGGTGGAAAACTACCGGCGCAAAGCTCAAAGAAACCAAAGAGTTAAAAAAAAAAAAACTTGCAAAAAGGGAAGGTAAACCAGTTGGTGCTCTCTCTTGTGCATAATTAGTAGAAAGAGCTCTTAGTGCATTAATTCAAGATTTCGAAAGATAATATTAACATAGCAGTATCCCTTAGGCTTCTGCTGAAATCTGCAGAACACACGCACAAGGCTGCACACACTTACAGTATGCATGCAAAAGACACAATACAGCAACCTGAGCATTACACTGGGCTGTGAGTCTTATAAAGAGAGTGATAAGTGGAAGAAGGAAAGGACAGTGGATAACAGACTGCATGCTGACACCAGTGTATGCCTTCTATCTTCCCCTCCTCGCTGTTTCTCCTCCACTTTCTGTAGTTTATTTGGTCGTGATGAATCGGCTCCCTGCACAGCACTGCAGCAGCCACAAGGAGGGCACAATCTCTCCATGCCCATCTCTCTTCATCAGCATGTATCCATCCATCTCATTTTTCTCCTCCTCTAAGCACATCCCTCTCGTTGTCTCCCTCCATCTTTCTCGCCTCTGCTATCATTTGTATCATTTGTTTTTCTTCTTTTTCACATTTCCCTTTTTTGGTTTTGTCGTCTCTTTCTTCCCGGATTGCAAACAATGGTAAAACTGCAGGAACATCTTAGAGGGGGAGAAATAAACAAACTAGGGTTCTATACAAGAGAATGAGCTCATAAGCTGCCAGCTGTCACAAGTGACAGATGATACCTGATGCAGGAATGCCAGGTTTAAATTTGCTTGAAAAAGTTTGTAATACGCTTCCCTGAGACAGCACTTCTGCTCAGACCTGCTGCAGTTTTAGTGGGGTACTTGTGCTGCCTTGGCTAAAGTCAGGAAACACAAGCTTACAGAGAATTACATGAAGGACTGCAACACGATTGGCTGCAGCTAGATGCAGATACAGGCAGGTAAAAAAAAAATCAAAGGCGTGTGTCTTCTTAAGGTGTATGGATCTCTACGGTAACGCCATTCTTCTGTAAGATTTTGGTGCTCTAATGATGGTGGTCTAACATCACAGAGGTGGTGACTGGATTTAGAGCCAAGCCAATAACATCAATCAATTTTATACTCATCAAATCGCTCAGTGAACCCCTGCGCCCCATGGAGCCTCACCATGTGTCAGAAACAAAAGCGATCACCAACAACAACTTTGTATTGATTTGGACTAAAACATGTCAGCAAAATGCTGAGCACAGCCACACAGAGCCACCGGATCCCCTCACAGAAGGACTCAAGGAATCAGGCTTGTTTCCTTTAACTTGTCATTATTTTTGTGCTTATTTTAGCATCTACAATACTAAACACCTGTGTATGCTCTTCATCATTCTGCTGACTGATAATTTACCAGAATAACAAAATGTAAATACTCATGTTTCCATGAGTGTGTGTGACCATGGCTTTGTGTACCTGCGTTATCTTCTTGTGTGTGTCTCTGTTTGTTATTTGTTTTGGAGTCTCTGTCTGGCAAAACAGATACTGATATCAGTAAAATTGCATTTTATTTCTGCTTAAATAAGATCCAGAGTCACTTTTGTTCAGGTGTTAAAGTGAGTTGGAGCTCCAAATTGATTTTTATTTTCTACTTTATTTCCATTATTATGGACTAAAGCTGAACCTAATATGGTCAGAGTAGAGTAGCTTTGTATGAGTCACCGTTCTGACTGGGCCTTAGCACTTTTAATCCTCAGTCTGAACACTTGCTTTAACTTTCTTCTAATTAGCAGACATTTACAAACAAAAGGTTCACACAGCAGGTGGGTGGAGCCTGAGATGGCCACCATAATTAAACAAGTATAAAGATGGTTAGGGATACGGCTGTGGTCATTAACGGTCACATCGTTACTGCCACACTAAGGTGTTTCCCGTACATCAGCTGATCAGCATCACATGACTCTTTTAAATACCAATGACATTCAAACACCCCCTAGTTGTGTTCAATTAAGACAATAAGGAGGTCTTGATAATCAGATAAATGGTGCATCACCTGCCTCACGGAGCTCTTACTGACTCTGGCTGATTTCCTCCCTCCGTGTCCCCAGCTCCTCCTGTTCCAGTCTCCTATTACCACATGAGGTAATGTCATCTCTTTTCCTGTGCATTTTGTTTAACACATGATACTGTTGTCATTGAAAAAACTGAGTTCATAATATTTCTGTACTTTTGTCTTGTGTATCTGTCATTTAGCAGGTTTTTAGAAAAATTATGCTCACGTCTATCTCCGTATTGTTATTCTCGGAGGTGGAAATGAGCACAGTAGGCTCATTTAGTATCACTAGCGCGTGTCCACGCCACAGTACTGCAGCTGACAGGCAACACAATGATCGTCACTCATTTTCAGTCCAGTCCTTGTGCCCGACCCTTTTCAGAGGAAAGTTTTTATGTTTGTTGAACAACTTAATGCTGACCTGTGAATCACTGAAGCATAAGAAACACACTTAACTCAAATAACGAATCAGTGTTGTGTCCACACATAACAAAAAACAGCAAAGAACCAGTTTTGACTTGTGTCGCATTATTTGTTGCCATTTCTTTCGCTGAATCTGCAAAAAAAATTGCTAAAGATTACACAGCTTGACAGGCATGAAACAGTGCTTCTGCACCAACAAAGTGATTCCCGAAGAGCAGAAAACTTGGCACATCTTGGAATGTTGTGCATTACGTCCTTAAAAAAAATTGAGGAAACTGGAGAAGTGGAGAACAAAAGAAGTGACAGGCCTTAAAACAACTGCCTACCATAGACAAGCAGTATCTGAAAGTCTTGTACTTAAGAAAGCAGGAAAAAATACACCGGACCTTTCAGTTGGTGTACTGAAGCCTCAGCAGAAACGTTCTCAAGCCATTCTTAAGGAAGTGAAACAGGGAGGAAAGACTGAGGCATGCTAAATTACCCAAGAACTGCACCGAAAATCAGTGGCAACAGGTCTTACGGAGTGATGAATTCAAATTTTACATTTCTGATTCGAATCACTGTCAATTTGAATGGAGGAGATCAGGAGTGAGCGTCTACAGCCATCTGTAAAGCATGGTGGAGGCTCTGTCATGGTCTGAGGCTGCACTTCATCCAGTGGTGTTGGAGATTTTGTCAAAATTGATGGAATTGTGAACACAGAAAAATACCATCAGATTTTGATCCACCCTGCCATTCCATCTGAAAACTGTAAAAATATATAGACGTTAGGGTGGCCCACGATTTTTGCACCAGTTCGTATGTGCGTAAACACTACAATTTAAGGTCATTTGAACTTGTTGTTCTACGATGTACCTGTGCATTAATTTTGGCTGCTCAGCTCTTGATCATGTTGGTATTATTGGAGATTTCATGTGTTTTAGATTAATGTAGTTTTTCCTTTGCACCATGTCAAAATATCTTTTATGAATAGGACTGAAAATTTACTGAATACCTGCTCTACCCTCCCAAAACGTTAATCATCAACTGAGCTGCACTCCAGCACTCAAACTTGCTCCCAATCCTTTCATCAAACGCTGGCTTTCTGTACGTTTCCTTTTAATTCTCCCTGCATCAGTGATGGCTTTAGCTTTTAAATCGAAACATAAATACCAGAAATGCTTCAAAAGCATATTTTGTTGGGCTCTGGTTCCTCAGATAATATTCAAACAAGTGCAAACCTCAAACCTGTCCCCACCGCTGCAGCTTGCAATCAGGTAATACTTTCTTTTTGAGTATTCTTTAAGTTGCCTCATAGAAATGTTAGCAAAATAATATTTTAAAAATGAACACCTGTGAATATAGGAATAACTGCCACCTGATTACTTAAGAATTTTTAAAAAATGCTGTTTCGTTTGGGGCAGCAGATAACATTTTTTGCAAAGCTTACAAAGTCCATCCAAAGGGGCGACGTTCCCTCCCACAGGAAACACTGCTGCTAAACTACCTGCAATGCCTTGATTGCAGTCCAGGCTTTTCTTCCATGACTTATCAATGTCACTATGTAACACATTTCCATAATGCTCACCTAGCGGCTGGTTTGGCACAGCCTCAAACAAAGAATAAGCAGCTGCCTTGCACTCCGGCCTCTTTATTTGCTTGCCAGAGTCTCTACAAGGAAAGCTCCAAATGTTCTGTTGTTAGAAGCCAGCAGGAACATAAGAGTCTGAGGAACTGAAGAACACGGGGATTACTTTTACTTTTTTTAATGAAGGTTTCTCCTTCAACATAATATAATCCTTAGTGTCCACACGCTGCATTGCTATTGGGAATAACACTGACTGTATGCCCACTGAACAGAAGCTAGTGTATGCCGAAATTGTAATGTTGAGTATAATCATAAGTTGTAGTCAATAAAGAAGGACTGGGTGCAACCTGAACTCAGCTGGCTTAATTGTTAGCAGTCCCTGATTTTTCCTGAGCCCATGTTCCACCTCTCCCCCTCATTTTATGAAATTAGGCTGGGAATTTTCGGAAATAATCGTGGTGAAAGAGAGACTAACAGCGCTGAAACCAAGTCTCTGCTGAAGCTTGAACCTTCACCTCAACTGTGGATCAGAAAGGCACCATGGCATACTCAGCATACTGCGTTTGCTATTCTATGTGTTTTGATACAATAAATCTTTATTATTAAGTAGTGTCGTGTGTGTCACAGTTGCGTGGGAGCATTGAGCGGTGTGTAAGGCCGGGACTCCTGCAAACAGCCTCTACTTCTTCTGGGTCAGATTCTGGTTCAAGCAGGTAGTGCTGAACTCTGACATCATCAGAGCTGCACCTGCACTTACAAAGTTACAATACATAACCAATGACTACTTTTTTGTTAGGTCAGCTGACCAATCAGAGCATCCTTCAGCTGTATAACTACTGGGAAAACAATGCAAGCACATGATAAAAAAATGAAACATTGGAATCCATAAAAACATGAAGCCTTTCATGAAACTGCAATTTGTTTTTGATGAGAGTTGTGTAGAAAACGCTGCACGTCTACAATCGTAATTTTGCTCTTTACTACCACTGCATCACACACACACACACACACACACACACACACATGCACGCTGATGCCTGATGAGCGATTTTGCATGTTTCTTCTTCATCAAAGCCACCAATGTACTTCGTGCATCCTTTAGCTCTGATTTATTTTTTTTACCTGTGTGTACACAATGAAAAGTTGCTGAGCATACACTTTACCTCAGAGTGCCTCCTTCTTGCTCATTAAACTACATAAATTCATACAGAAAAAAAAAAAAGCACTGATGCAGCTGCTGTCACACAGCAGCTCCACTGCAGCAGCAGGAGGTTAACTTCTTTGCCCAAGGGGCCCTCAGGAGCAGGAGAGAGTATCTCACTTAGTATCGATGCACAATAGCAGCACAGCATTATACAGCACAGAGAGCAAAGCCTTTTGCAGCTAGTTGCTGAATGGCTTGGTTGGCAGCATTTTTTTTAATATTATCAAGATATTTAAAAAAGTGATTTATAAAAGGAAGATATTTGGAAATATTTGATAATGACGGTTTGACAGTAAAAAAGAATATCTTTGGATTTTAAGCTGATGGTCAGACAGAATAAGCCAATACAACAGGCATTTTTCCCTATTAGGCAAGTTGTATTTGTACGTTTTTACATTATATAAACTCAAATAATCTATGCAAGAAAAAATGTTTAGTTGCAGTTTAACTGCTGATGAAGCAAGTCTGAGGCTGAAGTCTGACACCTAATTGGTCATCTCACCTGCCAACAGACACTTACTGTAATACAAGCAAAGATGTCCACGTGAACACACACACACACACACACACACACATACTGCCAACAGCAGCTCAGTTCTTTAACACTGCCTCAGTTTATCCTCACTCATCTGTGTCCTGCTAAACATCCTCTCTCTTTTCTGTGTGTGTGTGTGTGTGTGTGTGTGTGTGTGTGTGTGTGTGTGTGTGTGTGTGTGTGTGTGTGTGTTTTTGAGTCAGTATGTGTCTAGAAAGTAAAGGAAGTTATGTCACAGTGCTTGCTTGTCCTGGCTGGCAGTCACTTGCAGCTCTGACTCAAGAGCAGAACAGGGCTGATTCAGCATGGCTTACAGGCAAACAAACTCTAAATAAGCCTTTGCCGACATCTATTCATCTACACATCAAGAAACTTCCCTAATACTTTAATTTCATTTCTCATGCTTGACAGCTAAACTTCACCTGAGAACACCACCCAGATGATCTGACATTTTCCACCTGAGAGACTTTGTTCCGTTGTTTGATGATTTATTGGCCCCATGTGCCGTGTACTCGTGTTACTGGTTACATGTGTGGTGATCAAAGGGAAGATCTTACACACTTTCCACTGCAATCACAACATCAGAGCAGAATTTTGCTTGGCTTCTAATCAATACCACATTTACATGAGAGAACAGTTGTGCTTTTATTGAAAACTTTTGAACAAGGGATGAAGAAGCAAGCATCTTGAGAGGTACGTGCCACATGTTGTCCATATGCTTTCGCATTGTTTACTGTGAGGTAAAGTCGCACCTTAAGCAGAGAAACACCAAAAGGTTCTCATCCCTTCGCTTGCTGGACATGGGAAAGTGATCAGCGGCTCTGCACTGCTGAAGCCTCCTGCTGGGGAAATCCCACCAGAGGTTATTTGTTTCTGCCCCAAGGGGGGAACTAGGACAAGAGTAGTGGGTGCTGGGTGAGGGGAGGGGCCCCCCTGTAAAGAAGCTGTCATAGCCTAAAGGATGTGCTTTTGTATCCAGAGATGAGCAGGTTAATGAGAAACTAACCGTGTGAACCTCAGAGAGAAGTGCCTGAAAGTAGTTCAAAGTGGCAAAATCATAGCAGGATTGAGTGGATTAAACCCTGATGCGTGTTTACACTTGTGTATGTAAGAGGGACGTTGTTGTCATAGTGACTAAAGAAGGGATCGGCTAAATTGCCACTTTCCCAGGTGAGCTCAAAAGAACTTCTGAGCCCCCTCAAAATGTGTCACATCTACAAAAGATAATCCTTTTTCTCCATTGTGTCCTGTTCTGCCACCAGTCAGGGCCCTGGAGGCATGCCACTCGGAGCAGTGTGGCCCGCTAATCTAATCTCAGGCTTCTAAAAGCCTGCTGTTGGACCACGGTTTAACTTTATTAATTGGGAGTCCTTTGAAGAATTTAAGTCACCCTTCAAGGAAATCATTCTGTAAAATGGTGACAGAGAGGATAAAGGCAGAGGGGGGAAGCAGGGGGTGGACCGGTTTGGCCAAGTTTACCCTTTTAATTAAAGCAAGGTGACAAGTCTGCAGCTAATGTTTGCAGTGGGCACACGAGGCTGAGATTAGATGATGAAAAGTTAAAGCAAACACGGAGAGGCACACTTCTGAGAGTCAGTTTTGTTTGCACATACCCTGTGATTTGAGGTAAGGAGCAATGACAAGTGAGAGGAAGTAAGGACAGAGCTGCAGCTGGACTCCTTCAAACTCAAAAGATAAACTTATCATCACCGGGTCACCACAATAAGGTGTTTTTCTCCTTAGCTGACCTCAGAATGCTGGCCTGTGCTATTATCCATGTGATTTTGTTGAGACTGTCTCTCACACACACACACGAATCTCAGTCGAAGCTATTGCAAAAACCCAACAAAGCTCAGTCTAAAAAAAACCAAACAAAAGTAGAAAAAAGTCGGTGCATTTAAGGTTTTAGCATCGTGCAGTGTTTCCGATTATTGCCATTTCACTTTAAAGCAGCAAAAAGCCACATTTTTATGTTTACACTCAGTTTATTGGACCACTTGTGTGAGGGCTGATTCACTGCGACTTTTTGCTCGCTGGTTTGCTTTCTCGACCACAGCCCGTGTGCCGTTTTATTGCTCTGAGCTAATTGCTCTGCCGACAGGTGCAGTTGGCTCCTTTGTGTTTATTGTAAAACATAAAGGAGCATTAAAGAGTGATATATAGTTCTCCTCATATCTGTAAACACATAGTAGTTGGATTTCAAAAAAGGTACTAATCATAAAATTTATTGCACCATTAAAACAATCCCAGCAATAATTTCCCTTGTCTCAGCATGTTTCTTAATCTTTGATGGATATATGTATTCAAAAATGCACAGTTTTTATCATATTTGATAAAGGTCTATTGGTAAGTAACTCCATACAGTCCTATACATCAGCTCCACAGCAGAAATTCCTCTCCAAGAAAAGGAAGGAGAACCACAGCATGAGGTAGAGCTGAGGTTGTGTTTGGGGCTTTTTGAGGAGATGTGGGATGAAAACACAATTAAAGGAGCTTAAAGGATGGCCGCGGGAGGGGGGTGAGGGTGAGCAACACACTCACCTGCACGAGTATCCAAACCAAAGCCCAGGTGTTGCACACCTGGGCTTTTGGGTTTCCCCACAAGCTATAGATTAACCTGCCTACTGAGGTCAGTGACCTGCTCTCCTGTCACTAATAGCGAGGGGATTTTGTGAGGTGGAATTAAGACACATTAGCAGTTTTGTGCTCTTGACACTATTCTACTTCTTTTAATTTTGTAGGGACATTTATAAAGTGGAGAACAACTAATGTTTAATTTAATTAAAAAAAAGTTAGTCTTGTTTTCTAATGACATGTTTATTATTTAGAATATTTTTTGGAATAAGGTTGTTATAATAATGAAATATCCAAAAAAAAATACTCAACTTACAATGAAACAAGCTGTTGAAAGCAACAAACTCTCACTTTTATAAAAGACTGATATTTGGCATTTCATTCAGCACTAATTACATAAGAAATAGATCAAACCTTGCCTTGCTTTGCTTATTTCAACCATTGCAAACCCGCTGTATGTCTGCGATATCCATATTATTTGAGATCTGTTAAAAATAAAAATAAAAAAAGAACAACACAATTAAAAATAGTCAAACTTGACTGTTTGTGGGACGAGTTATTCTGGTGAAATTCTTCTAACCTCTTGAGATACAAACAAGCAAACCAAAAAAAAAGATGTGCGCAGATATATCTTTGGTTTGTGGATATATGGATGTTGTGGTCAATGATGTCATCCATCATAGCCCCTGACATCATCCTTTTGGGGCGAGTGTTTTCTCTCACTGACACATTCCTACAGGGCAGGCCAAGGGCGTGCACGAACTTGCAAGAACACACAAATGAACACCATCCCTTGGACAGAGTGTCTTCTTCACAAGCACACTTTTGGATTTCATTACTCACTGACCCAGATTGTACCTGTTCTCCTGGGATATTTTCGTATTTTTATTTGGGGATTTATTTTAGCAACAAGCTGTCATTTACAGAAAGGATAGAAATAATTTTATTTTGATGGGAGCAGCCGCCGTTTCAGGATGACAAGCCATAGAAAAGAAGTCAGTGAATGGATTAATGAGTATTTCCTTTGCAGTCACCAACTCTCATCCCAGCTGAACACCTGTGGGACATTTTGGACTGATATGTCAGTGCTCTCAACCGACGTAACTAAAATGTGAATAAGGGAATGGGTTTTGAATGAATCTGTAACTTTAGCATACTTACAGAAACGTGCAGAGTCAATTAATGGAGCACTTATTCTGTGGTGATGGCAGTTAATGAACATCCTACTAAGACACTTTGTGTCTATCTTTACTTTTCCCCCCTCGTGTGTAGATATATAATAATTTAAGAATTCACTACAGAATTGCCCCTCAAGGCAGGGATTTGTCTGACATATGTATTCATTTCATGTAATAGTCAACCCTGGGATAAATGAGAAAAAGCAAGTTGTCTTCACAGAACAAAGTGCCATAATCCAGTAATTAAGGGATTATATCTGTATGAGAGGAGATAAATTCCCGTGTTTTTTGACACATGTGAGAGGAAGGGGAAAGGTTGATGTGTGTGCGCGCCTGAGGCAGCGACATGAGACTGCTGGGCCTGTGTAAGAACGTGAGAGTTAAACTGTGAGATAAGATAGTGTCAAAAGAGAGCGACCGAGAGAGAGAGAGAGAGAGAGAGAGAGAGATTGGGTAATTAATTAGCATGCGGCTTTATCGCGGTTGTGTTTTGTTCTACAAATATAATTCACGTGCAGCTTGGGGCAGATTGTAGATACTGAGGATTTGCGTGTAGCGGGGATATCCTGCTGTGTACAGACAGTCTTTTTCTCTTTGCGAGCATCTATCTTTGGCTCATTTTCAATCCGGTTCCTGCGCCATCGCCCTGCACACTTTCTCTCCGTTTGCGCATTTGCCAGATGAAGTGCCGCGTAAAGCCCATCAATAGAGAGTTTTCACCCACGCAGGCCTAATTAACCACAAATTCCGCACACTAAACCAAATTTCACTTTTGGACCATTATGTCAGACTGCTGACAGATTTGCGTAAAATTAAATGGCAATCGTGTGCCTATTTGCAGCCATTCGTGACTTTGTGAATGTTTTTTTATTGTTATACAAAGAAGTACAGACCTTAATGACATAATTTTTGCAGTTACTGACAGACATGAGCCATCTGGAAAATGATGCAAAAGCTTTTCAGTAGTTCCCATTTCCATAGAAATGCGAGCGCGTCCCACCGTTTGCCACTGTATGTGTATGCTTTGTTATTTAAGAGACCCTACAGTGGCAGCAAGGCTGACTTCATGTAGTGGGGGGGGGGGGGGGGGAGAGGGGGGGGAAGGGGGGGGGGGGGCCGCC
>VUQJ01017608.1:2227-19683 GCA_015108635.1 Andinoacara biseriatus | reverse complement strand
CAGCTGGAGCACTTCTTGTCTATGATATTACCAGGTAAATCAACCACTGACCGCACTCTCTCACTTCCTTTTCACAAGTTTCTCTATAAAAATGACCTTTTTGTTTGCCATGATAGTGGAATGTAGGTATCAGAGTTGTACATACATTTTCCCAGACTTGTATACTAAATATTTACTAAAACTACCAGAAAGCAGTGGACACTGGCATCAGTGATTTCCTGAACATTTTAAATGTGGCTACACTTGAAATTGAAATTTACAGATGCATGAAGTTTAACTGTGAGCTTTTTTTTTATTTTTATGAGAAGTCGTATTGCTTGCAGTACATATGGTGACAACTTAAAGGAGTCATATTGTGTCTATACCACCTCCAGAAATTGTGCTATTTAATGATAGACCACTCACATTCCTGTAAGTAAGCCCTGGGTTGTAAAATCAAGATGTGTTGAATGGAGTATTGCAGTATTGTGCTTTTACAGAGTATAGACTTTTGTTGAGGAAAGGGGGAGTGTAGAGTGGCAGGAGCTGTAATATAGAGGCATTCTCTGTCAGGTAGCGGCTGTCAAGGAAAGCAGAAGTCCATCACAGATAGTGTCACCTGACTCCCACAGTGAAACAGACGCATATATACAGTGAAACTCGAGTTATAGTAAATGACAGCAAAAAACACCCTCAGTCTGAAAACAAAGTGAAACAAAGTTTAAAAAAGTCCGCATAAATTGGGTAAATAACCTGAATAATATATAATGTAATGTCTTACAGTCGAGAGACCTACAATGCCCTGACTAACTGGCTGACAGATGCACGGACACTGGCGAGCCCCAACATTGTTATTATCCTGTGTGGCAACAAGAAAGACCTGGATGCAGACAGAGAGGTGACTTTCCTGGAAGCTTCACGCTTTGCTCAAGAAAACGGTAACTGATTAAATAATTTAGTCATACATCTCAGATCCTGTCCTTTTCTCCTCTTTACCAGTCTTACGAGTGTTTTGCCCCACACAGAGCTGATGTTTCTAGAGACAAGTGCTCTGACAGGTGAAAATGTCGAGGAGGGTTTCTTGAAGTGCGCTCGCACCATCCTCAACAAGATAGATTCAGGTACACATTTTGGTTTGTTTTTGTTAATTTGTTACAGAGGTGTGTCTGAGTTGGATGTTATCTGTCAGAGAATGCAGACATTAGCATGTTTGGGTTTTTTTTCTTTTTCTGCATCGCTAATGTTTCTTATTGTGCTTCACTCAAAGGCGAGTTGGACCCAGAGCGGATGGGTTCAGGTATTCAGTATGGAGATGCATCGTTGAGGCAGCTTCGACAGCCGAGAGGCACCACAACACAGAATAAGCAGCAGTGTAACTGCTAGGGGTCGGGCCGCACCCATACCCCAGCCCACAGGCCCACACAGACAGAATGTCCCCTACAGGTCAGTAACTTGTCAACACAGATGTGAACAGAACTTCTAAAATAACAGGATTTACTTGTATTAGCGTTGATTAGTGCATGCCAGTGATCATTTTGTTTTCCATCTCAGCTCCAGGTGTTTTTTGGTGTGTTACTGCCCCCCTTCCCGGCAGTCTCACACACCTTGGACCACCTTGGGTCGTGAAGATCACTGCAACCCCTGACTCCTGACCTCTGGCATAAGTCTCTTACTTGAGGGGGTCAGTTTTGCCCTTGCGTTTGGACAGCATAATTCCTCAGTGTGAGCACGGTGGAATGATAAAGAAGAGACATCCTTCTCCACAGTCTCTCAGTCACTTACCAGACAAGGACAAGTCAAGGGTTGTGTGTATGGGCTGTCCTACTATTGGTTTTTTTTGGTTTTCATTTGTTTTCTCTGTGCTTTCTCATTCTGGTTTTTAGTAACCCCCAAAATGCTTTCAGTGTTTGCATATCATAGTAAATTATTATTAAACTTTTTTGTGCATTCAACCTATCCCAATATGCCTCATGATTAGATGAGTTTTAGCATTCATGAAGACACCCCTTACCATTTTGTTTTTGTTTTTTTTATCATGCACCGTTAACTGTACTTTTCATATATTCAGTCTATAGTAAATGCGTGGTAAACTTTACAGATTCGGGGTTAGAATTGTTATCTCAAATTTACATCAGGTGTGATGCAAATCCCTACATATGTTTGTACTGTTGTTTTCTCATAATTTTTATTATTTTAAGTGAATGAAGTTGCTGATCGGTGGATTTAGGTGTACCTCATTTTTAAAGACAGGCCCAAATGTGTTTGAGTCTTACAGTGAAAATATTTGGGTTGCAATAAAATGCACTGTTATGATCTAGAATGTTGGCCTTAGGCCTAATATTGTGGATTTATACTATTTTATTCCCAACTCTGATATGTTTGAACTCTGACAGGGAATGATCCTATCACTCCATTCTACACCCAAATGGACAAGCCTGTGGGTCAGGTTGAAAGCACAAAGAAGAGAAATGTTGCTCTTTATTTAAACCAAATGTCCACAAGTCTGTAAATTAAGCTTTATCAGATTCACACCATGTTTAAATTCACGTGTCTGGTCCAGTTATAGTGAAAGGTTAGCATAATGTTTTTTGACTCCTCCTGCTGGGTTTTTCTCCGTGACATCCCTTAGATTCATGCTGCTATAAGTGCACATACTGTATGAGGGACGTCACAGGAAACCACAGCTGGCTTTTGCCTCAGTGTTGTCTTTGGAAACATTTGGTGTAGCCCAACCAGTCCCATCATTGAGGTTTGACTTTTTTCTTGTTTTTTTAATCGTGCCAGGTTGTAAGTGCACTTTTGACAGGATTTTGTTATTCAACCTTCGAAATAGTCACTTCTCTTTAAGCACTAGATAGCAGAAGGAAAAACACAAAGTTTATTAAACCATGTACTGCCAAATCATCTTAATCGTGATCTGGCATTGATTCTGTTAAATGGAGCGCTACTAGAGGGATGGATATTTCCTCATTCTGTGTCTTAACACGGTCAGAATCTTCCATATGTGCTCATTTTTGAGCTATAGCATACAATTTGCATCCTTTTTATAATCCTATATCTGGTCAGTGATCCTTTGTGCTTTTTGGGCACCCTGGAAGAGACCACCCCCATCGGGATAGAAATGTTCTCGCATAAGATGAAGGTGACTCAGACCAACTTTGTATTGACTGTCAGTGACCCTGACCCTCTAAAAGTTAAAGTGGACCCAGTCCATGCCAGCAAAGCGGCCCTCACTGTATACCCAAGACACCGTATCCGCTTACTGTATAAGTTTCAAGTTTTTCCCTTTAATATGTCTCCCTCTCTAGCTTCTCTGCTCCAAAATGTCAGTTTTGTTGCAGATCTGAACTGACCCAGATGTTTTCTCTTTAGAACAGACTCTGTATTACCCTTGAGAGAAACAGGGGAATTTCCACAGAAACGGTTTCCTCTCTGCTTGTAACAGTGACAACATGGTTTGTGGTGCTGCAGGAAGAAAATGAGGTTGCAAGTTAATGACTTAGAAAATCCAAAGCCCCTGCTCAACTGTTTAATCAAAGGCACCGCTTCTGTCTGAATCACTGAGAGCAGGTCATACTAACCGAGCCAAGAGGAGATCAAAAACAAACTGTGCGCAAACTTATTTCTCATGCCTCTGTGTTAGCATACGTCCTCCCACAGCCAAACCATATGTGTTCAAGCTCAACTGAGCCAGCACACTGAAGGGGCAAACATGGTGAATTGTGCAAATGAGATAATATCGGACATGAAGAGACAGATGGTCAAAGCATGTCACTTTCATAAAATATTTGCCCAGCGTGATAGTTTGTCTCCTTCTGCAAGTGCACTTTTACTTTTGAGTCCATGTTTGTTTTGTTAATATGCTGTAACTATAGAACTGTACAATTTATTTTACTTGAACTGTATAATGTAATAAATATTTAAATTTTAGATGTTTTTCTTTTCTTTTTTTTTAATTTACTAAATAACAACTGAGATTCTTCATTTGACTTCCTTATTTCTGCTGTCATCAGGCAAAAAAAGCTGTAATAGTGCAATCTCCTGCTGCGTGAGATTTGATTGGTTCATTGCTCCCTGCTAACATGGCGGTAATGATGGAAGGGTGTCGAATTTGTGAGCTGCAGGTGGCCGTCAGCAGCAATTCTGATCACTCGCAGGCTGTCATCAATGCCTAGCTATCAACTCAACTGTTGAATCAGAGTTAGCTTGCATTCATCTGTATGTATTTGCTGTACAGTTCATAAAAAGCAATCAGAATAGCCATGAGTATTTTCTCACTTGTTCCATTATAGCCGGTCATGTGACAAATGCAATCCAACTCAGTTGTTGCTTAGTAATGTTATATAATCAGCCTAATTACTACTGTACATCTCAAGTAACCTATCCTGTAAATAAGATTTGTCTATTGTCTATTGAGGGTGAGTGTTGCTCATTGATTGTAATGATTATGCAATTCCCAGTAAACTGCTTGTTTTTCATTTAACACTTTTCACCCCTCTCCTGAATGTTAACACTGTCAGTTTAGTTTTTTTGGCTTTGAGCCACTGTAAACACAGTTTATTGCTCAAGGGCGTTAAAGTGCATTGAATCCTGAATATTGGTATCCCCCACCCCTTGTGTGGAGCAACGAAAGCAGCATCTACAAATCCGATTTATAGCCAGCTGACTTAACAGACCTTGAAATTTAACAATGGGTTCTACTTGGTAAATGAATCATGTACCTGCACTTGCCATTCTTCTATCGAGTCATTTCTCTCAAAGGCAGTCAGGTTGAGGTTAGGATATCAGAGGACTCGTACGATGAAGAGTAAATGCCCTCTGTCACAATTGTCTGGATTTATGCTCTTGGGTCGATGGAGTAATGGCCAGAGTGGTTTAATGTAGCTCAAGTGGCTATATTGAATGATTTATTGATTGTAGACAGGCTATCAAGATGACCTCATAACCACGTTGTAATTTTACTGTGGAAGAGATGACAGGTTTACCACTAGATGGCACTAACACATTAGACAGAAAAAGGACTAGTCCAGTATTTAAAGACTTGTTTTTACAGGTCCGGTCAGTTTTTGAGTGATATGATTTATAAATCAAGCCAACAGTTTTTAAGTGTAATACAATTACATATTTTAAGACATCAGGAAATGAGTAAGTGGGAAGATATCAAGATCAACACAAAATTCCCACTTCACGGGATATTGAGATACCGAAACCTTTGCATTACTTCATCTGTTTATTATTTACACAAAAAGGGAGGTACTGACATAGGTGAATGGAGACAGTACTACACGAATCATTTCCATCAGCACACAGGTGGACAACAAGGGAAGTAGTACATATTTCACTAATCATAAAAAAAAAAATACAAAAGTTGAATACATGAAACCACCTTTGAGACCTGCAAAAGCATATAGTTAAAATTGGAGTATGACTGTGTCAAAGATTTAGGCTGAGCAAAGGAGCGTGAATTATTTATTTATTTGGGTCAAACTAAGAGGTTTATAAGAGGAATTTAAAATGAAATTCGTTTCAAGCAATGCCAAAGGAATGTATGGAAATTCTGTGAGCAGGAACCACATGTTCATTTCACAATATTCATCACAGGCTACATTGTATGTATACGCCATACAAAGCAATTTTCACAGCACCGATTTATGTAAAATATACTTTCTACATCCAGGTATTGTTTTAAGTGTTTCTGAGAGTAACCAACCAGCACCATCTGATGTAACGAGCTGCATTAAATGATCAAGATCATTTTAAAAGCAACAGAAATCATTACAACATCCACAATGCAACCATCCGATGTAACATAACCTATACTATTGACCACCATGTCTGACAGCAGAGGCTGCAATAGCACATTGTCAGAATTGCACTCATTCTAAGTACACTCCATTCAATTATGAACTTGCTGTGCTGGGTCAACTGGTCTGAAGAGGTTTCTATTTGTAGTTTGCCTATACTCCAGTCCACATATAAATTGCACAGCAGCCATGATGAATACCATAAAAGTTGCAAGATCCTGCGTAACATGGATTTATAGAAAATGCACATGCACAGTTCTCAATGCACATGGGTCATTATAGGCAGTCTCTATGGTGCTTGTTAGTCACAGTAGTGCCATTAAATAAATGTTTAGGTTAATGAGAGGTGGACATAAGGAGGGCGGAAGGGAGCAGTGTCACACCTGTTTCTACACTGCACAGCAATAAATGCAATTACTAACTGGTTACTACAGGAATAACTCATTTCTATGGCCACTGGCTTTTGGGAGAACAGAATACAGCTGATTGTAACGAAGGCAGTATATGAAATGTTAACATGTTGAAATGTGCTGTTTAGCTTTCATACTCTATGACATCCTTAGCAGTAAGATGGGTGCAGAACATTGCAACATACAGACTCATAACAAAAGATTAATTGGACTACCATCCATATGTAAACAATATTAATCATCTTGACTAAATACCCAGAACCCCACTTTCTTTGAAGTCCTGGTAAATGTTGGCTCTTAAGAGACAGGAAAATGATGAATGTCCATTTCAGAGTGACAGAGGCAAGGGGCAGGATGTTCTGGGTGCCAGGGCAGCGGATTTGTAGCCAGGTACGATAGATGATTGTTGACTTTTTTTTACCTTTTTTACTCGAGTGACTGGAGCATAAGGAGCTGCTTGAGGACCTTTGTCTGACTGGTCTCCCTTATCTCTCCTGCCAGGAACATCTCATCCACCACCGTGTACACCTTGAAACACAGTTCAAAGGACAGTCAGAGTCCGACACTGACGAAACTGAGGCAATTATGATGATTTGAGGACAGATTACAAATATCACAAGTGGTTATCTAGGCCATAGTCAAGCCAATATTACTTAACTTACCCACTGTTTATTATCATAGTGTAAAAATAACCACAGAGTGACACATGAATTAACCTGAAAAGCATGACAGGATGAGTCACTCCTCCTTGCAACACCCCTGAGAGAAGTAGGTGGAGTTTGCGGAAGAGGTTGTAGTGGTCGATAGTTGCTTTACCTTATTTGTCAGTTTCTGGTCATTGTTGCACACGAGCAGCGTTAAGTTAAGCATGTGGGCGGATGCTCACATGCCTAAAGTAATTAGGGAGAACGAAGCAAGGGGTGGGGGAAGGGAGTTTAAACATTTATGAAGAAAAAAAATCCACCCCCCACCCCCTAAAATTAAGATGAAAGCGAAAAAAAATGTAGCTGTAAATATGATATCAGTTACCATGGCACTATACTTAAATAAATCTTTTAAGATCTCACTTTTGTTTTCTGTTCAAGGTCTTTCTAATTGTATATTATACATCTCAAAAACAAAAGGCAGGAATTAATTTCTCAATGTTTTTACCTTGTAGAAGTTGAACACGAGGTCCAGCTCACATACATTGTGGAAATACTCATTCAGCACCTTCAAAGAAAGACAGGAGTAATTGAAAATACAGACTTTAATTAGATAAAGAAAAAAGAAAAATTAAATACAGTCTACTTTAGATAGATAGATAGATAGATAGATAGATAGATATTGTATAGCTTAATGTGATGTGCTACTGCAGAAATAATGTGATGCTGTAGAAGTGGAGGAATACAATTAAAAACCGTGTAATACATTGATATCTACTACATATAACAAAAATATGGCAATTTAAAATTAATGTGAGTCTGGCCTCATCTCATTTCCACAACTCATTTTGAGCAGTGATATGGTTTCATTCACAAAGCCAGAATTACTGACTGGTTGTTAAGTATTTGCTACAATGAATATTTAAACCAGCCTGTGAGCAAATCCTGCTGTGAGCTAATGGACAGAGGAGCATGGCATCGCTTATGAGAACATTTTCACAAACTAAAATAATAATACCAAAAAAATCATGTGTCTTTATGTAATAACAAGCTTACCAGTAATAAAGTAAGACTGCATGTAAGCACATTTTGAAAATGCCCTAATGTGCATTCCTTCACAGTCAAACATTACATCAAATGACCTTCAATCTTGAGACCTCTGGACAGAAAATTCTGTTTGTCTTAGCAATGGCAAACACTAGATTGTACTTTAAGCCCACAATTTCAGTTGATACCACATGATTTAAAGACTGAGTGATTAGAAAAATTAAGAGCTGTTAAACTAAGTGTTAGAACAAGGCACACTCAAGCTCTTTAATGTGTCCACATAATCACCATGACTTAAAATAAACTTGCCTAGCTATGCTCTGTAAGTCACAGATTAAACCAAACACAATAACTCAGTAACAAAGGAGTTCAACCGTTTTAAAAGTAACAAAAACCGACCCACATCGACTCCTGGTTTAAGTCCACAAAGCTGAGCATAATTTATCTCACGCTGTGTTCAACTACTGCCCGACAAACAGAAGTATTTAACATTCAACACTTCCTGAATAACATCTGACATTTTTGATGACACATTTCATGTCGCAAAGCACCACAAAGGTTCACAAAGGGGAAACTATTATGCCAGTGTAATATGCCTATCTTAGACTTATGCTCTTTGGAAAACTGTCACATACATAAAGTGACCTGTAACTCAGTAAACTGAGTTATGTCAAGGACAAATTAAGTGACAAGCAAGGAGCAATGCAGGTTAATAAATCTTAGTGGTCCAGGTTGCACAGTTACTCAATAATGCACAAAGTGCACTAAACTGAGTTTCATTTTTCATAAACATTTAAAAATGTTCTACTGTACAAATCATGTCTTACAAAAAGAACAAAAAAAATGTTTTCTCTCATAATTCTTGAGAATATTAGAAAGTCACTAATAAAAAGTAGCCCGATTCTCTTCACAAACTACAACTTACTCTACTTCGTGTCCAAATATCAAAACTCATCTATGAAGTGAAATTATTCAGATTTCACTACTAATTACCACTCATCTACTACTTGTAAAATTTATTTCAATTAACTTAAATATTTGCTGCATAAATCTGAAATACTGAAAAGCAAAAATCTCGTATGAAATTAGCTTATTAATTCACTGCCTGGGCCAAAGTGAGCGTGGGGTAATGAGATGTTTTGTGACCTTTAGGGTTGTGAGGAAATTGGCCCACTTCTGTGCTTCTTGTGGCATAGTTCTCCGTTTGTGGTTGTCACAAATACATTTGCTTTTCTGAACTTTGTTGAAATAGTAACTTGTTAAGTGATCATTTGTGTTGTGGAGATGACACTTCACTTTTGGTTGGTTGTCACTAGCGGTTACTACTCTTGGTTTGTGTGGTAGAAATTTTGTTTGATTAATCTTTTTTGGTTTGTGGCTGTACTCCGCTTTGGGTTGGTCACTACTGTGTGTTCAGTGTAGCAAGTTGTGTGATCTTCATCTCAGGGCATCTGTGTATATTTACTGAAGTCCACTTAAATTATTTGTGAACATTTAGTTTTGCTGTGTAATGGTCAGACATGTGCTCTGTTTAAATGCTCAAGCATGACATGCTTATGACACACTTTAAGCTTCTTTGCAGAGTTGCCCATTGCCTGAGAGGACTAAATTTGGCCCCGTTGCAAGCCACACATGTTGTCCTGCTTTCCCCATTCATCATTCAAGTCTGGGCTATTAAGATCCAGAAGACTCCAGAGGGGCTTTCTCTTTATTTAGGGCTTCTGGAGGAACCCGTTACACACATCTGCAACCTCTACTTGCCTTGCAGTAGCAGTACGAGAGTCTCCAGATGTTGCAGAGGCTTAATAGCAAATTATCTACAGTAACGAGGTGTGGATAAATGCATGTCTGAAGTTGGCTTGGGAGGATCCTACTTCTTGCCTTTATGCTCTCTGGGCTGTTATTTTAGCTGAGCTTGTAAGTAATTTAAAATACATGTTGCGGCTTTTGAGCCATGTCATAACATTAGTGTATCTGTGTCATAAAGTGCTATCAAATCTATCAATATTTTAATGATAAGGATTTTTTTTCAGCATGGTATAACATTAACCCTAGTCAAAAAAGATACACCCAAGACTCTATAATAAATGTGACATTAACCTAACTTTAATGGGTCTTGGAATTTGTACTGAAATACATCATCATGCTAAAAGGTTAACTTATGAGTCATTTGTTGTTCTTGAAAAACTGTAACATTCCATATTCTGCTCAGGACAATATTTGATTTAACAGTTATAGTAACTTTGTTACCATTCAATTAATGTGGATAATGCCTTATATAATTGCAAGAAACATTTAAACCATTAGTAATTACCAGAATTACTCACAGAAAGTGGTCCGATCTTCAGCTAAGTCAGATTTATAGAAACCAATTTGACTTCACTAAAAACAATGAATAAGGTGTACTTTTAATATCTGTTTCAGTACTTATTGAATAATGACTCACAGTACAGGCTGGATAAAAGTTAGTAAACCCTCCTCTGTTTCTTTGTAATTTTTTTTTTATGCTTTTTTACTTTAACTACTTTAACTGTACTTTGACTTTATGTGCTAAAAATCTTCAATAAATATAATTTGACTGCAATCTTTATTAACCAGAAAACTACGAAAGGAGCTGCAAGCTGGTCAAGGACGATAAACTCTGAACATAATCATCAAGAAACATTCTTGAAAACCATCAGACCATGCCAACTAAATTATCATAGCTCAGTTACTCAGTTTACACATTGTGTATTTCAGTTACCTCTACAAAGTTGTGGATTCCCTCGAGGTATGCCAGGTTATTATCAGTCACATCCACACAGATACAGAAGTACAGCCCAGCATAACGTCGGTAAATGATCTTGAAGTTCCTGAACTGTGAGAACAACAGAAAAATCCTCTTAAGAGCTTAATCTCTCATATTATGACAACAGTAGCAGATTTACCAGAGCTGAAGCTCCCACGGTAAGGTAAAAACACACCCAGTATGCATACTAGCTGCTCCTGGAAGTAACGAGATCCATATGAACTTAGAGGGGACATGGCTTTTCTTTTGTTGCTCCTAAGTCATGGAATAACATGTCTTTGCATTAAAGCCCCTTCAGTGTCCATTTTTAAAGTTTGTCTGAAAACCTCTTTTCCTTGGCTTTTGACTCCAGAGACTGAGTATTAAATTGTATGTTTTTAAAAATGAAAGAGATCCCTTTTTTGTATGTTTCAATGTACAGCACTTTGTGTCAGCTGCGGTTGTATATTATACATTCTCTGAAAAAAAGCATTAAAAACTCATCAGCAAACTGCGTTTTCTTTTCTTTCAATGCTGTATTCCACCAGAATTTCATTCAGTATTTATACATATGGCACTGGCTAATCCCATACCTCCACAAAGTTGGTGTGCTTGGCATCTCTGACAGTAACCACAGCATGCACTTCCTCAATCAACTTCTGTTTCTCGTCGTCATCAAACTGCATGTACCATTTGGCCAGTCGCGTCTTCCCCGCTCGGTTTTGGATGAGGATAAAGCGGATCTGTAAAAATAAGTCAAGAAAAAATTAAATGGTGCATCTCTTTACCTGTCCTTGGTGTCCAATATTAATGAGTCTGACACTATTTTCACAGAAATCAGCTATTAACAACACACGAATATCTATACTTATACAGGCACCTATTTGAATATCTAACAGCATTAACAAGTCACTGTAGCTAGCCTTAGCTTATATACATTAAGAGATAGCGTTAGCTACACCACACCCATTCATTTTGACAGCTTTATTTTTCGAGAGCTTAGCAATGTAAAATCGATCTAACTGAGCAAAGTGGTAGTTAGTCTGTGTGGTAAAACATCCACAAATCGCTGAACTTGCAGTTAGCTTAAAATTTTCTTCTCACTGATTGGAATAGCTGATCTAGCGAACTCTCAGATGCTAGCAACCAAGCGGCAAGTCGTTCCTGACATAAGAAGTAAACAAAACATTGTCTATTTGAGCCATATTTACCATTTTCGCCTCCCAAATATGGACCTTAGAGACTCCAAAACAGCACGTTCCCGATCAAATGTACGATATTTTTAACATTAATGCATCGATATTTTTTGACCGCTCGTCCGCTATCTTTCCCAAGCTAATAGGAAGTGCAAACCTGCGCTATGTAATGTTGCATGATGGGAATGTAGTTTTTGTTTTCGATTTAGAAGCGACGGGATGTAACGCAGAACTACAACAACCGATATCCTTGTGAGACATATGTCATTGAGTCGTGCCTTGGATCACATGAGAAACAGAGGGCCCGTCATTCTAAACATTTTCTGTAGTTTTTCGTGTCTGCGTATTATATTATTTATTTTCTGAAAGAACAGTGGAATTATCTATCAGTATGATACTATACTTTATATTTATATTATACTATTTTAACTATGTTTCTGTTCACTTTGGAAGTTATCTGTACCTTCTTGGATTTGTATAAAGTTAATGTTGCTCTATTTGCTTATACTTTTTCTGTCAACTGCTCCCTTTAAGAGTTGCCGCAGCGCATCGTCTGCCTCCATCTCATCCTGTCCCTAACATCCTCCCAGCCCACCTTCTGCATGCCCACTTCACTACATCTATGAACCCTCTCTGAGGTCTCCCTCTTTTTCTTACTGCCTGGCAGCTCCACATTCAACATCCTTTTTCCAATATATCCACTATCCCTCCTCTGCGCATGTCCACCTTGCCTCTCTAACTTTGTCTCCAAACCGCTCAACCTGAGCTGTTCCTCTGATGTACTCATTTCTAATCCCGTCCAGCGTGGTCACTCCAAATGAAAATCTTATTTTCTTCAGCTCTGCCATTTCCAGCTTCCCCTCCTGTGTTTTTATCAGTACCATCTCCAAACCATATATCATAGCAGGCCTCACTATCATCTTAAACATTCCTTTCATTCTTGCTGCTATTCTTTCACATATCACCTCTGACACTCATCTCCACCCACTCCACACTACCTGCACTCTCTTCTTTATTTCTCTTGTGCACTGTCTGTTCCTTTGGATGGGTGAGCCCAGGTATTTAAACTCGTCCAGCTACAATGATGATAACTGTTTAAATAAAGATTTATTTTAAAAAAAATCAGACTTATTTAACATAATGAAAAAACCCTAATGTGCTACAGAATTTGTCACACACACTGTAAATAAAACCGGTGGTTTTATTTATACCCAATTAACTATATTAGAATTTGTAGCATAAATATATATGAATGGAGTGGAAGCTTTGTACAATATAAAAGATTTATTCCTATACTCATTGCAGGATGAATAGTAGCAATTGCCTGTATAAGCTATTTCCACCCCCTTGAGCTCACATTATTTTGGAGGTTGTTTTCTGCAGAGTCAGAGTTTGTTTACTGGTCTGCCCGTGCAGCCAGTTCACCGCAGAACATTGCCCAGACAGCTTGGACAGCTTGCCTGTGTTCTGGGTGTTCAGGGAGTCAGAGGGGGGGATGGGGGACTGTGATTGTCAGGGATTGCACAACTGTGAGTGGAGGAATGCGCTGCCCTTGGGACCCAGAAATATTTTAGCTGCAAATGCAGAGAGGGTTGAAAGTGGGATGGAAAATAAATAAATAATAATAACAATAAAATGAAAGGGGAAACCAACCAGTGATTTAAAAAAAAAGTGTGAAGTTTTTCTTCCATATAATGCTTGCAGCTGTGTTTTGATACTGCCGTGTTTAGAGTTTTTTGTTTGTTTGTTTTTTTTAAAAAGCACAATTGCTGTGGTGGTTATATAAGAATTATTAGCATAAATACCATTACATAGCAATCTTTTGTGATACTGGCAAGACCTTGGCCTGTGTTTAAAAAAAATTGGAAGTGGGCGAAAGAGATGGAAAACAGAGGCACATTATTCAACACAAACTTTGACCCCTGCTAATCTTGCTCTGTGTGATTGGGGTCATGGAAATATTGCTGAGAACCTGGTGACTAATGTGATTGGACAGAAGCGTGTGGACTTACTCAGAGGACAGTGCACCTTGAACCCCGTTTGACTGTGTATTTAACAGTGGGTCACATTTCAAACTGTCAGAGCACACATAGTGCACATTATATTCTGCAATTTTATATCTAATGTAATAATAACATAATTGCTTTCTTTCTTTTTTTTCTTTTTACAAATGATTGTCTCTTATGTTTTGATTCTGCTAGACAACACTCCGGGAGGTTGAATATCGAAGCAGCCTTTAAATACCATGTCTCTATCATTTACAGTGTTTTAGTCTTAAATATCCCCTAAAGTGCCAAATTCCTGTTCAAAACAATAAATTGAGTTCTACAGCCGCACAAACTATTTGTTTTCATATCACACAGAGTTTAGATTAGCAAATTGGAATTGCATGTTATGGAGAGTTCAAGGAAGGACTAAAGGGGAGCGAGAGAGAGCACGAGTGAGAGAGAGACAAGAATTTCAAGAGAGGGTCTCACTGCTAGACACTAAACATCTGTTTGAGCTCTTAGTGAAGGCTGTTGTCTTGTACAACACTGCAGACATTTCTCCAGTGTGGAAGTACCTCAGTTGTCTTCCTGAAAATCTTACATTTTTAATGGCTGTACTCAAAGAGGAAACTACTTCCCAATAGCTCTTGCCAAATATATAACTCAGTGCACAACACTTATAATTAGGACTAACCTTTGAGGTGATTGATTCTCTCAGGAAAGGCATTAAATATTTCCTCTCTGTGCTGTTCAATAACAGTTTAGGTGGGAGTCCGTGGGTGAATGCACAACAAATCTATCACAAGTGATTCAGCCATGGAGCATTAAAATCTATTACACAAAAAGTCTTGAGTCACCCCTCATTTCTTTATATTTTGATTCCAAATATTGGATCTGCTTCCAAAGATTTTCTTGTCATTTTTTTTTAAGTTGTCTTGAGTATTAGCTCTCCAGGCTTTCTGAAGGTTTTTCAAAGTTTGTCTTTGTACCTTTTCTGTTTGTTTGCTTTTTTCACTCATTTTTAGTCCAGTTCTTGTACCTGACCATTTTCAGTTTTGGTTTGTTTGTTAAGCCACTTAAGACTAACCTATGAATAACCCATAAAAAAAGGTACCTAACTCAAGGGATGAACCAGTGTTGTATCTACATGTAAAATACAATTTAGCAAAGAACCAATTTTAAATTGTATCTTTAGACACTTTGTTACTAGCGGCCTGCCAAAAAAACACAGAATTTGTTCCCATTTCTTTAGTTGAATCTATGAAAGATGCCAATGATACTACAGTTTGAAAGGCATAAAATGGTGTTTTTGCATCAACAAAGTGATTCCCAAAGAGCTGTTAGCTGGAAACTTGACATATCATGACATGAGCAGTGTGTCCAAAAAATTTGAGGAACCTGGACAAATGGAGGACAAAAGAAGAAGTGGCAGGCCTAAACAAACTAAGATGTTACAGACTGATGAATCCAAATTAAAATATTTTTAGTTCAGTACGTACAGAGAATGTGAGGACAGAGGTACAACAGTGCATATGTACAGCCATCTGTTAAACATGGTGGGGGCTCCGTCATGGTTTGCGGCTGCATTTCAGCCAGTGGTGCTGGGGATCTTGTCAAAAACTGATGGAAAGTTTAACAGTTCTCCATTGCATAAAGAAATAATTATTATTTCCAAGTTGTTGCTGCTCATGAATTTACCCACAGTCCTAATTTTTGTTGTAGGTTTTACTATCTACATGGTTAAGGTCATGCTTTAGTACCAAGATCTCTGAGATGTATTTGTTTTCACGTAAAAAACAAAACAAAACAAAAACAAAAACAAAAAAAAAACATTGTGCCACTTTTACTTTAAGGTTATACAAATCATAGATTAAAAAACATTTCCCTCCAAAATTGAATGAAAGTATAAGCAAAAAGTAACAGAAATACTCCATTAAAGTAAGTAGAAGTACTTGGTTGTTTGCTTAAGTATAGTTGCGTGTCTGTGTTTAGTTATCATTTCGGATTTTTCTTTTTTTTATTTAATGTATTCAGTATCTCATAAGTCAAACAAAATAAATCGTATATATACATATATATGTATGTGTAGCCCAGTATTATCCGTGAAACGCTTATGGTAGTTAATTTTTTGAATAAATCCACTTTTTTTCTAGGCTCACTAGTCACCATTAACTACGTCTTAATGTGTGGCAATGAATAGCGTAACTGACTGCGTGTGTTGTAATTGTGTCCATGCACCGCTGGGCGAGATTCTCTCTCTCTCTCTCTGTGTGTGTGTGTGTGTGTGTGTGCTCTCTGTGAACATGAGTGGAGATGCTTGATTCGGGAGAAGGGCCGCCATTATTGGGAAGCTGGGAAAAAAAATAGACTTAAACACAACGTCACACATTTACCCTGCAAGGGGCTCAACATCAGAAAGGAAAACACAAGGCTGTCGTACGAACTGTTGTACTCTTCCAACAGTAGCGCTTTTGTAAATGAAGGTTGAGTCTGCCGTCGCGTTTCCTGCGGACTCTTTTTATTTTTGACACAACAAAGGAAATAATAATTGGTCAAAACAACGTGGTGGTGAACCAAGAAAGGAAAACACACCGAAACAGCGCTTTCCAACGCCAGCCCCCTTTTCTCCTCGCAAGACGTTTCCAGGCTTGGCGAAAAAAACTGAAGTTGAGCAGGATTTTTTTTCTTTCTTTTTTCCTCTACCAGAATTTACTTGTATTTTTTTCAGACCGGGGGTGGGGGAAAGACAAAACATCTATGTATTTCGTGTTTGAAAACTTCAGACTGAGGTGTAAGTGAGCACCTAATGTGGGAAGCGATGGACAGACAGCCTGTTTTCTGAAAAGGCGGAAAATAATCGATGTGAGCGCTTGTAGGGAGTGTTTTTGTCTGGTTTTTAAAGTATTTCCCCGGCTGTGAGTCGCATTGGAGCACAGAGAGGAAGAAAGGAGCGGACGAGAGCTGGACAGAAATAGGAATGATATGGTACGTAGACTAAACCTTTTCGCCCATGATTCTGTGTGAATGGACAGTTTGAAGACCTAACCAGTGTTGGAAAAGACATTTTTCTAAGGCGTTCACCTCCTTTACTTCTTCCAACATTGCAGCTTGGCTTGCAGTGAACTGCTGCGAGTAACAAGAAACTGGGAGTTAACCCCAGTCCCCCTGAGGGCTGGTTTGATTTGAAGCCCGATGGTAGTAATGATAATGATTATATGATGCTACATGTGTGGATAAAATAAAAGCCGTTCTTATGCAGGTTAGGGGCTTAGCGTGTGCTTGTTTAAAGGGGACGTTTACATAGGAGAAAGGAGTGATCATAAAAATGGATCCTGTCCAAACCTTAACATTGTTTGGACAACACCACCTGGAATGCATTGGTCTGTCAGACCTGGAGAAACTCCAGGCTGTGCCTGAATATAAGGGGCAAACAGGACTTTAAATCGGAATAGAGCAGATGGGATGTTTGGGA
Organism: Andinoacara biseriatus; assembly: GCA_015108635.1. Taxonomy (NCBI): domain Eukaryota; kingdom Metazoa; phylum Chordata; class Actinopteri; order Cichliformes; family Cichlidae; genus Andinoacara; species Andinoacara biseriatus. The sequence goes on along the minus strand of VUQJ01017608.1, from coordinate 2,376 downwards.
TAGGCTGAAGAATTGTCGAACAGGTCTGTTACAGCATGTTTGCATGTTCTGTTTATTTTCTATGCTGCTTTTTTTTTTTTTTTTTTTTTTTTTTAAAAAAAATAATTTTTTAAAAATTTTTTTTTTTTTTTTTTTTTTAAAGACCCCCC
>VUQJ01017604.1:2546-15455 GCA_015108635.1 Andinoacara biseriatus | reverse complement strand
GGTGTGGAGAAGCCCCAAAGAAGCGGACCACTCAGACTGTTGCATGCCCAGAGTGAAGCATGGGGGGTGGATCAGTGATGGTTTGGGCTGCCATATCATGGCATTCCCTTGGCCCAATACATGTGCTAGATGGGCGCGTCACTGCCAAGGACTACCGAACCATTCTGGAGGACCATGTACATCCAATGGTTCAAAAATTATATCCTGAAGGCGGTGCCGTGTATCAGGATGACAATGCACCAATACACACAGCAAGACTGGTAAAAGATTGGTTTGATGAACATGAAAGTGAAGTTGAACATCTCCCATGGCCTGCACAGTCACCAGATCTAAATATTATTGAGCCACTTTGGGTGTTTTGGAAGAGCGAGTCAGGAAACGTTTTCCTCCACCAGCATCAAGTCGTGACCTGGCCACTATCCTGCAAGAGGAATGGCTTAAAATCCCTGTGACCACTGTGCAGGACTTGTATATGTCATTCCCAAGACGAATTGATGCTGTATTGGCCACAAAAGGAGGCCCTACACCATCCTAATAAATTATTGTGGTCTAAAACCAGGTGTTTCAGTTTCATTGTCCAACCCCTGTATGTCTAAAGCAACAAGACATGCCCAATCTCCATCTGTTAACAGACAGTAGGTGAGGATCTAGATACTTGTTGCTGGAACACTTTATTTTCTGAATCAAGTCATACACAAACTGAAGCAACCACAATGTCTGTGTGCCTCCAGTCAGTGATATTACAGAACCCTTTGAAAGTAGTACCCCAGAGTGGTCTGAATTTTATACTTGCTGCATTTGTACAGGATCTAAATTTAGTCTTTTTTTTTTCTACTTTTTTCAAAAGCAACTTTAGCTCTTCAGTTCTTGCTCCATTGGGTCTAATGGAATGACCCCATTAATCAGTATTTTGGCCAAAGCTACGTAGCTTTGTTTAGCTTGCTGAGTGAATGTCTCTCTCACTAGAAACCCAGTGAAACTGGTGTTCTTGTATTCAAGGACAGTGATTTATTTTGTATAAGTATTTGTAGTGTTTGGACTTTGGTACTTTGTTTCATCAGAAGATACATTCTAGTGATCGTGCCCAGGACTTTATGAAGGAATGAGTCAGAGCTTGTATAGTGAATGCAGAGACACTATAGCTCAGTTCACAAGTATGACATATTAAGAATATGTTACCTAACCCAAGAACTATTATTTCTTGTTTTCACCGACAGTGTGTCTGAAAGTATGACTCACCTCCTTATTTTTCTATGTATCAATATGCATTTGTGAGCCAATGACAAAGAGTTTGCAGGGGAGGAAATAGATGGAGTGGGCTTTCAAGGGGGATAACACAGCATTAGATGGATGGATACTGAACAGAAGACAAAGGCTCATGAATAAATTAATAAATGCATTGATTACCCCCTGACAAATGATAAGCCAGTTATGTGTGAGACGAGGTTTAACTGCACTAATGCTTGTTAACGGTACAGTTTTAACCTGCTGTAACACATATGTAAACCCTAACACTGATCCCAATATATGTTTATTAGCTGGATGGAGGCCAGAAAAGTTTAGTGGTTTTTACCATTGGCACAACCAGTGAGAGTTGTCGCAGTTATAATATAGGATGCCACTACAGACAGATCTCCTCACCAAAAGTTTCCATGTCTAAGATGAATCCATCTCCAAGGACAAGGGTCAATCGATCCCCATACATTATATTAAGGCTTTATTGGATTTGTGTCCTCTCTGTTTAGTGCTTCAAGACAAATCATGTTATAGATGAAGATATCTCATTCTTAGAGGGTCAAATAGTCTTATTTGACCCTCTAAGACCCTCTAAGACCCTCTGCATCTCTGAAGCCATTGGTCTTCAGAGATGCAAGGTGTCCTTTGACATCAGTCCCATGGCACACCTGATTATGCAAAAGAGACAGGCCTCCCTCGCTACTAGTCAGAAACAGATGCTCACTGAGGGTCCTGTGGCATACCATTTAAAGAGTGGGTAGCAGAGAATATTTGAACTTAATCCATGATCTTTTTCTAACCAAGTACGTTTTTTGGTGCCTCAACATGATCCAAGCAACAAGTTCAAGCAATAAAGAGTTTATTTAAGTTTATTTAAGTTTGTTTATAAATAGAATGATTATTGACCTTTTCCCTTAATATTAAACTTTTTCTTAAGTAAAAATGAAAATATTATAGACTGCAAACCAGAGTCTGCAAAGTTATTCCGTTGATTTTGTTGACAGTAACAAAAATATAGAATGCCAAAGTCTTACCCTTAAGACAGTGGTAGTATTATACAGAAGGGGCTTTTAAATAAGAGATCATTATTAATCTATGAAGTTGCGCCTGATCCAAATGGCTTTGTTTTTTTTTCTCCCCAAGGATAAAAAATGCTACAAACGGTGCTAAAAAAGTCTGCCAGAAGAAACTTTAGCTGAATGAAAAATCTGAAGGTACCCTTTGAAGTGTTACCTCTGGAAACAGAGTTTGTGCACAGAAAGCACAGAAACAGTCACACCTGATTCAAAACTCCTCTTGTCAGATTCTCCGGTAGCAGTAGCTGGCTGTATGTGCCTGTATTCTACATATTTATAGGTATTCATGCTATAGTGTTTTGTATGGAGTGATAAACTGTGGGGGCGTGTTTATCCCAATGTGCATTATGTGTACATTATGTACATTGTGAAAATGCACATAATGTACACATAATGCACAAGCAGGTTGTCAGTATAAATATCTTTCTTTACAGAGAGGCAAGTGTACAGTATGTCGATGTATATATTTGTACAGTGTGTAGGTTGGCTTTAAGTAAGGGTGTTTTTTTATGTATTTTATACATTTTGTAAACTGTGTGTGTGTGTGTGTGTGTCGCACGCACAGTGAGCAAAAAAGGAGGTAGCATGTGAGCTAGTGAGAGATGTCCTGTAACTGAGGTGTCTATTATCAAAGTTGACTTTCCACTTAGTAGAAAACTCAGTATAGCTTCTACAAAGGTGGTCCAAGACACCCTGCTGACTTAAATCTGCATATAAATTTGTGATCCTTTTTCTGACTCACTGGCCTCCTTGGACTTTCCTATTTTAAGGTTAGTCAAACCCGTTCTTGTGTTGGTAGAGCAAAAGCAACGTTAAACTGGAACTCTACCTGGAAAAAGTTTTTGGGACTAAAGGTTCTGGGTACTTTGGGTGGAAACTTGGCTAATGTTAAATGTCTGTTTTAGAGAAGTCTCAAAACGTCTGCAAAGTGTCTCAGTGATGTCAGTTACACAGCAATAACTTTCTTAATTAGCTAACATTAGCCAAAACTGAAGAGAAAAAGGCTTGACATACTGAAGTGAGCAAAAGATGTCTTCAGAGTTACGTGTGCTCAGTTTATGATCATGCGTTTCAACTACTATATTATCCTTAAAATTACTTCTGATTAGTGTATGAAAACCTTTGACGTGAAGAGCTGATGTGAAGTCACCTGTATCCTCAAGCTTAGTCTACGTTGGTCACAACACTGGATCACGTCATTAACTTCCTCTGTGGATTTGATTGATGTAAATTCATGTCAGCAGGACTGTAGTGATTGTAAATGATCACAATTACACAAAGGATATTACTGCCTTTTCTGTTAAATCTGTGTTGCAGGGTAGCTCTCAACCTCTGTGTAACTGCTTGATGTCTGAATGTCTGCCGCATTAAGCTATTCTCTTTCACCATCAGCAGCTCCCTCAAAAAAACATTAAAAGTCGACTGACTAAACCGATAAAAGAGGCTTTTCAACAAGCAAAATCTCTACATCACAGATACTTGTGTTGATTGGGAGCCATTTAGAGAATTTAATATCCAGCAGACCTACTACGCTACAGGTCAAACAATATTTGTAAAATTACTCTGACTTTTATTTTAGACTGCATAGAGAACTCAGTAAAAATATCCCCTTATTAATACATTTTTAACGATAAATCTTGGATTTTCTTCTTGTACTTCAATCAGTTTGAAAAGATTCGTCTTAAAGGAACATCTTGAACATGCATATTACTCAATTAGCACCAAGCTACGAGGTTAAGAAACTCGTGGAAGGAAGAATATTTGAACTGATAACAATAAAAACAGAATTATTAATTATGAAATTATCTTACTTAATCTTAAGTAAAATCAGACATCCACAGATATATATTCAGGAGCAGACTGATTTGAGAGCAATTAAGTTCAGGTACTGTGAACTAAAGCTCCTTCATTCTCTCAACAGAAACAGTTTTTGATGGTAAAATTACAAAAAAGTGATTAATATATATAGTATACAATGTTCCAATATGCTATTCAGTCTTTACTATATACCCACAACATCGCTTCTCTTTTTGGTCCCTCCTGAAGACCCAATTTCTGCTATATTTCTATCATAGACTGTTTGCTCAGCATGATCATGAAGACCAAAATAATTCAAAATAACAATTTTAAAATGGCAAATTTCTAAAAAAGTTTGTCCATGAATATCCGGATTAATTTGGTTTGTTTCAGTGTTTTGTGGCTCAAGATGTTTGACACAGCGGTAACGTGAACCTGGTGGACGTAGGGTGGCGGTGAGTGCTACTGGTGTATCAGATAAGGAAATGCCATTACTAAAACGTAACAAAGTATATTAAAGCATCCAAAAACAAATAAAAAATGTCACTGATATATACCTTATTCTATTTATGCAGCTAAAACAGAGCACCAAACTGAAGTGACTCAGTAGGTGAGCTACAAACTCCAAACACACTGTGCTGTTTAACAGAAACGCGTTCATGCTGGGAAAGGTGACAGTGCTAAATCCAGCTCATAAAGCAGCGAGGAACAGATGAGCAGCTGCAAGAACAGACAGCAAATCAAAGTTAAATGAATAATTAAGTCTTCACTCATCTCCAGTGTGTCACTCAGTATAACTGGACTTTTCTAATTTAGTGTGCTTATTGTGCAAAATCTCTCTCACTGTGTGAGATTAGTATCTGCAGCAACAGAAAACTGAATAGTGGTAGTCATTCTACTATAAAGTGCATAGATTAGCTGAGGCTGCAGTATGTTACTGAAAGTGGTACAGTAAGTGAAGCTTGACTGCACCAGATTGTTTCACTTTGTGTCTGTTTTCATATTTTAAAAAATTTGTTATCACCAATACTCATGTATCGCTACACTCCTACTGCTATTGCAGGTTTTCCATGTTTTAAATGAAAGTCTCTGATCATCTGTAAAGATCACTAGAAATCATTTTGCACTCACAAGGTGAAAGCAGTACCAGCTAGCATTTCACAGCCAGTGAGTACTTGCGTGTTTTGAAATAGAATTGATTTTGATCTCAACTACACATTTAAGTTTCATGAAGACGCTTTGAAACGTTTTGACTGTATCACGTTAATAACTATGCTAAAAGGTTTGAGAACAGATGCGTCAAAACCTGTTGAAACACCATCTCCGGAAGCACGTTTTGATATGATGTGCAGACTCAAAAGGGAAAAGTAACAGTTATGCTATCGATACTAAAACAATCATATTCAAGGAGAATATGTATATTTAGTATATTCTGTTTTTATCTGTGTTTGAACATTTCTCTCTGTCTGGTTGCCTCTTGCCCTGGATAGAAAAAAAAGGCACTCAAAGACATCAAGGTTAATGCTTCTCCCCTCTCAGCATCCTTAATGCTTCAGAGAGTAGAGGAAAGGCAAAGTAAAGAGGGACAACAGCTTGTTCACTTCTAAGTGGATGACAGGGATTGCTCTGAAAGAGGTTGGGCTCTGCTGCTTCACCAGAGGTGGCCACACAGTGCATGTGTACATGAATGAATCGATTGTTGTACGTCACGAAGGATTCGCTCTAAAGAAACCCAAGATTTTCACTGAAAGCACTCATTTGCATGGCCGAGGTGATCTGTAGAACATTATTGCCTACCCCGTATCATTAGGATTTCATCTTAGAACAAGAAGCCTTTCAGGGAAACAAAAAGCCCCAAAACCCCAGACAATCAGAGAGAGATTGCATAATGCTCATTTGGCGGCCAGCTGGGACATTCGGCTCCTCTTTAACCCGCAGAAAAAGAAAAATCAGCAAGGATTTGGGCTAATCCTCTTAGCCCAATGCTTTCTCTCCCCCTGCTGACTGGAAGACGAATGTGAGCTCAGGCATTCGGACCCACCGACTGAGCCAAGCCCAGCTCCCCCTCAGCATATTTTAATTGTGAAATGGATAGTGACGGCTTCCTGGTGACTTGTTGGCTGAAGTTGCTTTTCCCATTGGCTTGCTGGGTTAGAGATCCTGCCCGAGGTCTGAGCCAAGACAACTATTGAGAGACAGTGTCATTACAAACTGCCCAGTCATTCCCTGCTGTCTTCTAGTCCTTCAAGCATTCTTGCTGTGACACATTTTCCAATATCCTCCTGTTCTATTTTGGTTTGTTTTACATTATCTCTGCAATTTTTACCCTTCTTTCTCACTCTTTTTTAGTTCTCTCCCTTTTTTTTCTACTCATTTTAAGCTCTTTCTCTTCTAGCTGCCCCCAATTGTCTGTGTCAGCTAAGTCATTTTGTACTTATTTCAAAGATGTGATCTTTTCAGTATAGCTGCTTTTAACATACAGCCTACTCATGCACAATGAGCTTATAGCTCTCATAGAAAAATATGAAAAATGCATAAAGGCAGACACTCCTCTGTAGAGAGGAGACAGAACATTGGACTTATTCAAACAGCAGTTTGTTTAAGACAAAGGCAGTTATATACCTCACAAACAAGCTTGGAAATGTAATGAAACTGTTACATTTAATGACTTCTTAACCAGTGCCAGTTTTTTGGACACTAATGTTGGAAGAGGATGTTTTGCTACTGAGTGTGAAATTGCTCTGTCATCATTTTGAAGACCACACCAATCAGAGCTGATGAAACACTTGCACGCACTCTAAAACCAAGATATGACAACGGTGGCTTTAAATGTTATTGGTCAAAGCAGCTGTGAGACAATGAAACTCAGCAATACCTGTAAGTTGCCTTGCTGTATCTAGCACCAAGAAGCTAGCAGCAAATCATTTAACTCCTGTTAGAGTTGGAGCTGCCATGCATAAAACTTATTTCAGGGTGTTGCCCATAGCCTTTCATTCATGTTGTGTCCTCCTTTTAACCACTGCCAGCAGGTATGGACCCAACAAGCCCTGAAATTTGAAATTCTCCAACCTAGTCATCTGGCCATAAAGATTCAGGCCATGCTAAATGTGGTGGATACATTTGTTGCTGGTTAGGTGTTGGCTACGAGAAGCATTTTTCTGTCTTCACTTAGCATCTGATGTATCCTAAACTGTGACAAGCCCGCTCACGAGAAAGTTCACGTACTGGCTTTACTGTTCTTTTAAACTACTCTAGTAAATGCATTTTATTTTTTCCTCTTACCCAATAACCTGGTCGGGGCAGGTGCCCCTCACTGAGCCTGGTTCTGCTTGTGGTCTTATCATTTTAAAAAGAAGTTCTTGCTTGTCAGTTGTGAATAGGTGAATTTCGTGTTATTTTATGTAAATTTATATTGTGTAATCAAACTTGTTCTGTTTTTTTTTTTAGGTGTGAAGTGATTCAGTTTGATTTTATGGAAAAATAAAGTAAAACTTGAACATTTAACTTTAGTATTGAAAGCTGATTAAACTTAGCAGATGGTACCAGTTTTGCTCCAGAGGGAAAAAGATTACTGGTTGATAGAATTGGAGGATAAAACTACTCTTTCTTCTTAATCTCAAAAAACTAAAAATATATGAAATAAAACTACATTTCTTTGAATCTTGTCATGCTTGTTAGCATTTTGAATGATATTTATCCTTAAGGCGCTCAATGTTTTGTAAAAAAAAAAAATTATATTACGCATACGGAGCAAAAATGACATAATACACAATATGTTAACTGACAGGACAAAAGTGCACTTGCTGCTTATTTGATATTTATATGTGATGTTTTTAAAAGGCTGCTGCTGGGCCTTAATAATCAGTCTAACCTTTGTATGCACACATAATAATGTTAATGACTTTTTTGTGTGCTCAAACCCCCATCAGACCATGACAGCACCTCATGTCAGATGTTACTACTTCAAACATTTCCCAGACTGAAGAGCCAGAGCCATATTGAATCACCACACGCTGGCTCAAATGGCACAAAAAAGGAGATAATTATGACAAATGATGTCTCTCTGTGTGTTTGCTATTGCAGGCCCTGGCTCTTTTCTCTGCATTAATGAAGCTTTCCACGCTCTGGCAGCTTGTTGTCCTCTCTGTAACATGCTCGAGTTCTTTTAAACCTGGGTCTGTGTGATATAGCGGAACCATATAAAATTGCACTCATTTTTGCTTTATCTGGGGTATCTGGGGCTGGGGCACAGTGATTTGTATGCTGTTTGGGAATCCACAACTGCATCAGGAAATAGACAGTAATAAAGTTACACTGCAACTTTATTACTGTCTTTAGTTTTATACCAGGATGTAAAATTACATAATCTCAGTATTAGAGGGCTTTAACTCTTGACTAGACGCCTTTATTTTAGGTCATTACGTTTGCCAAGTCAAAAGTTAAGGTCTGTTTAAGTGTGCTGAGTCAAACCACCGTCTCCTGCCTCACTACATCTGCAGTCTATTAAGCCTTCAGCACCACGCCTCAGCCTATAAATCTCTGCTTATTTAATATTTTTCATTGTCTAGCCTTAAACTATGGCATAGTTTTTACCCTTGTTGGCCAGACCAAACTGATGACTAAACATAGAGGTGGTTGTGGTGGGTGGATTGCAGGGTTGGTTGATGATCAGGAGGAGGATCACTGAATACAATATCCAGTGAAATCACAGAATGGATGACAGTTGAGCCAAAAGAGCAACACATTCTGGAAGTTCACAGGTGAAAATACAAAACCTGATAGATGATTATACAAACTGTCAGGAATACAATCAGGAAATCTCGAGGAGGTGACATTAATCCTCACTAATGTTCCATGGAAAGTTCAACGTTGGTGGCATGTAAAGTTGCACCAGTAATATGGGACATGGTGTCTTTTTTGTGTAGCCCTCTGAATTCTGGGAATTCAATAAATGCCTTAGAAACATATCCATAGGCATTTCTCCAAATAGTAAACAGCAACAGTGATGACCTAAGGACCATGCCACCATGCTTGGACCTCAACAGCAAGCTTTACTTCAGGATTTACTTTAGTTACCTCCACTGAGGGCTATTATTTAAAAAAAAACAGAGGCTTTCAGAAAAGAAAGAGAACCTAAGCTAACATTCTTACAAATAAGTTTACTTACCATTAGCAAGCATGTTAATCACTGTTAACAAGCTTCCAGTCCAATATTTTTGCATGGGAAACTATGCCAGTTTTAGCCTGATATATTAGGGAAGGCTTGTAGAAAATACAGGTGAGAAACTTGTCAGAGGTTAGAACCAAACTTTGTTGGTTGGAGGCCAGAAGCTTGCATCTTGTCTGAGATTATACATTACCTACACTATATTTGGGAAAAAATGCAATACACAAATACAGACCAAAGTTAGATTGACATTCACAAAGCAGATGTGTTCCATTCCGTATACAAGTTAGAGCAGCTTATGTGAGCTGAGTGTTTGCTCTGAGCCTACAGAATTAATTCTGTGCAGTGAAACAGTGTGACTGCTTCAGAGCTCTGTGTGTTTCTGGAACGTGACAACAGCAGCAGGCTGAGGAATTTTAGACACCATGGTGGTATTTTCCAAAAAATCCAAACTTTTGAGTACAGTAGGTTGGTTAAACCCATTCTTGTCCATATAATGGATACAAGAATATACTTCAGTCATTCTATAATCGCTGTTTTAATTTAAAAAAAAAATTGAATTATATAGTATAAAAATGCACTGTCACATAATGGATGAAAGAAGCTCATGAAAAGTTTCCATTTACTGTATGTTTTTTTATTTCATGTTTTCAACTCCCTTTGTTCTCCCTCAAAGCCAAATATGAAATTTTTTATTTGAACTAACCAGTGGCATAGTGTGGATTTCTGACACACAACTGAAAAGGTTACTCAATAGACACTGATGATTCAGTTCGGTGGTTTCACAGCAAATCAGCATCATCACAGGGTTAGAAGATTAGAAAGACCAAAAGAAAAAAAAAAAACTGTGAGAGAACATATCCTTTGGATATGACAAATATTCACAGCAAATACTATAAAAGTGTGGCCAACTGCTGCAGAGGGCTCTTTCCCAGGAGCAAAATGTTGGTGAGAAGGACAAATAAACCAACCTCTCCATCCAAACTCACTGCTCCTAGTGGAGCAAAAAGCACTTTTCATCATTAGAAAAGGCACGTACATGTAATCTGTCCATGCCTCTTCATGTCTGGCTTATATGCCAGGCTGGCCTTGTTGTGACATCTTGCTTATTTTGCATCAGTCTGTGGTCCCGAGAGCTGGTGTGCTCACCTCTTGGCGACCCCCTCCAACACAATTTTATCCAGAGCCTAATCCAATTGGACACTGTGGGCATGTCAGCCCGAAGCCCTCTCACCTTGCACTCAGCCCAGACCCATCCAGCCTGCCTCATGGGTGCTCTCTGTCAGGCACGCTGTGAAAAGCTTCTTATTTCAAGGCTACAAAAAGCCTCTTCATCCCTAACTAAGAGAAGCAGAGCACTCAGAAGGTGAAAGAGGGTGCTTAGGTGTGTGTGTGTGTGTGTGTTTGTGTGTGTTTCCATAGAATGTACCTACAACACGGATGCAAGGACAGTGTTCAAAATATCAAACAATTACAAATACAAGCTAATTTAATACAAATATGAGTGCTCAAGTAGCTCACATTATGGCATGTGTTCTGAGTTCAGTTGTTTTGTGTGTGTGTTTGGAGAGAACTGTGTATACCTGAGTGGCTGCAGGTTAGCTCAGGTCAGGGTATGTTTGAAATGGAGCGGACAATCTGCAGGGAGCTGAGAGAGGCAGACGAAGCCGAGTTCAGGGACAGAGTCAGGTTGTCAGTACAGCTCTCGGCTTTGATACTGAAATCAAAACCCTGCCATCAGTGGCCGATAAGGAAGACATCAGTGTGAGCATTCCAACATACTGAACCGCAGTAGGAGAGATGGGAAAAGCTTCAGTTACAGGTGAAGAAGCAATCATGGAGTAAGAAATTAAGTGAAAAACAAATCAAAACATCCTAATAACCAATAACAATACTAATTTCTCACATTAACAAGGCCATTTGAGACAGCAAACTCATTGTCATGTTCAAGAAACCAGTTAGATAATTTTGAGGTTTTTCCCCATGGCTGATAGGAGTAGCATCCAGTATGGTCTTCTGTTGCTGTAGCCCATCTGCTTCACGGTTCCACGTTTTGTGTGTTCAGAGAGGCTCTTCTGCATACCTTGGTTGTAATGAGTGGTTATTTAAGTTACTATTGCCTTCCTATCAGCTTGAAGCAGTCTTTTGCTGCTCTCTAGATATTTCTCAGCAAACCCTAGACATGGTTGAGTTAGAAAATCCCAATAGGTCAGTATTTTCTGAAATACTTAGACCAGCCTGTTTGGCATTAACAACCATAATTAAAGTCACTTAAATTGGCTTTGTATGTGTAGGTTCTCAGTCTTTCCAGTCATGGTAGTCTCTGGAGATTGAAAAAAGTGACTGGACTTCTTTAAGTTTCTTGACCTCTCATAAAACCAATTGTGGAGTCTTGGGCATTATCCTCTGAAGGTGTTTGTATAATCGCATGCGTTAAGATCACTTTTTTCCAAGCTCCAGAAACTTAAATTAGCTTTCTTTCTGATTCTGATGCTTGGTTTGAACTTTGGCATTTCTTGAGTGTGAGTATAGATACAATACTGAATTTCTAATATACAGAAATAAAGTCAACCCTAACACAACTTAAAATTATAGGAAAGACAATGTACAGCAGCTGGTCTGTCTTTGACATCCACTGTAGAGACACAGACAAAAAACAATAAAAAAAAGTGCCATCACTAGAAAGAGCTCATCATACTGTTATAAGCTCCACTGAGACTAACATTAATTCAGGTCTCCTCATACCCTAACCTCACTAATTAGAGGGTGCACCTGAAAAATCCATTGTAGTCCATGTGTTTAGAGGTGTAAAACATCCAATAAATCCTCTAACAGGGTTGACATGGAATGTATAATTTGACCTGTGATACAACACATATCAGGGGAGTACAACACATAAGAGTTCAGTATCAGAAAACTGTGGCTTATACCCAGGTACTGATAGTACCTTGACATGGTGCATGTTAGGATATACTACTACTAAAATCTGTCACAACAGAGATAGCAAAAAATTTTAATGTTTATATAAACATAAATATATATATATATAAAACCTTTGCCACGATGAGGTATATTTTTACATTCAGGAAACCTTCTTCGGGAAAACCTTTGTTCAAAGCCCCTCAGATAAAGAGCCCATAATGAAAATGTCCTCTGAAGCTGTAGCGACCAATCAAAGGAAAGACTTTAAAGACTGAATTCTTTTTAGTGATTAAATCAGCAGCTGCTCTGATCAGTCTGCATCATATTTAGAAGTGACTGACCGAAAGCCAAAACTGGATAGAAGGCAGAGCAAATGAAACTCTCTACTAAATAAGTTAAAAATAATCCAATGACAGAGAGTCTACATTACCCCTTTTGATTTTTTGGTCTCTGGTTTGCATGTGACGGTTGAAATAATTTGCCATCTTGAGTATAAATGTGTGTGGGTGTGTTCAAGATTCGAGAAGCTCACAGATGCTATGCCGTAGTTACGCAAGACTTTGTGAATTTCGGCAGTATTGCACATGGCTGCGCAACTCTAATTACAAATTCTTGCATGATTAGTTTTTTTCTCCAACTTATTACTAGACAGCCTTAAAAGTAATAAATATAGATAGTTTTCTAGCATAATTTCAATCATATTCAGCAATC
>VUQJ01017603.1:6989-17424 GCA_015108635.1 Andinoacara biseriatus | reverse complement strand
CCCCCAGCTAAATAAACCTGGAGAACGTCACGATCAGTGGCAGTGATCAAGGTTCAATTCATTTTTATTGATAGTGTCAAACCACAACAGTTGCCTCAATGCACTTTATATTGTAAGGCCCTACAGAGAAAACCCCAACAGGAAGGTTTAAATAGTGCATGAATAGAAACACCAGTCAAATCTGACAGAAAACACTTCAAACTTTTGGCCGCTTTACTCCAAAATATTGTTTAAAATGTTAATGTTGTTATATGTCATATACACCTATAGCTCCATTAATGCCTTAACGCAAAGTGCTGACACGATTGCTGAACACCACGAACTCTTATCTGTGTTATGGATACGGTTATCCAGGAAAAATGATAAGTACACTTACCCACATTTTCACGGTGATAACCACATAGTTATGAAAACACTGACCCTGTGACTAAGACTGGCTCGTGTGTTTCCCCATCACACTGTCACACTGTAACAATCCAAAAGACGTTCAACCCAACGTCAGGAGTTCAAGTTGCCTCAAGGTTTAGGAACTAATCTCATCTTCAGGGGATGTAACTGGTTTGGGTTAAAACACAGACTTTCACAGGATAAAATATGCAACAAAATGCAAACTTTTTTCATCGCCAAGAATCTTCTCCAACATTTAGTTAAGCGTCCATGACTGTGATGAAACCAGGAGATCATTTAGTCCATCACGTCTATTTCTACATCTACCGAACTCCTACAGGGACACGCTGTGGATAAAAGTCAGAGCGGTACTCAGTGTTTCACAAAGAAAGCTGGCAGGTTCTGACCGAGCGCTGTGTGATCTGACGGGAGTGAGATGGATTCGTTTTCTGGTTTGGAATAGGCAGGACAACTGCCAGCTTTTCCATTAAGGAATTCTCCCGTTGATTTCTATTTAGATTTCCATGCAGCTCTCTTATAATGTCTCTGGTATAATATTGGAGCATGTTAACAATGTCTTCATTATGATTATAGTCATCAGTGTAATATGATACAGAATTAGGAGATTAGCATTTGCAGAGACCATTAATGTCGTCATCTGTTATTTATAACATTAATGTAATGGCATCAATATGGGAAATTTACATAAACTTTAATTATAATATCAGCCATGCTCATGCAAAATTGATGACCTTTATTATGTCAGTAAAACACTTTTTTAAATATATTTTTAGTTCTTATATTTGTTCATTTCTGTCATCTATAATACTGAACACGCCTTTTGTTATCTCGGTGCGACAGACCTTCAGTGTCTCGAGCCTTTTTGTTTGCGTCTTGCTGAAGGCAGATGTGCTGCAGACAAAAAGCGGCTCCCATTCAGATTCCAGCAGTGATTAGCTGGTAGATAAACACCAACAGGCTTTGCTTTATGGCGCTGCCAGTGGGTGAAATGACAGAAAATGGAGGAATAACGAGCTAAATGGCTGAAAGATGGAGGTTTTATTGAACCGGGGTCTGTGCGCAGTGGGTCATCACACACTGTTTTGTTTGTTTGTTTGTTTTCTGTCAGGCTTTAATCCTCCCTGAAGGGAAAGCGTCTCATTACGGGAACAGAGATTCTTACAGAAGCACATTATGCTACACTACAATGCGCCACAAAAGACAAACAGCTGTTTTTGAAGTAGGTGAAGAAAGAAGAAGAATTTTGTGCGTGACAAAGACGCCTGGAAGTGGCCCAGCCTAACGGATGTGTTTGTGCCGCTCAGACGGTCTGAAAGATGGAACCCTATCTTCTAAGAGCTCACTGCGAGTGTTTGTTCCATACTGATTTTTTATGACCAGAACAGCTCCTTCAAGTGTTTCCAACCAACATTAGTTTTTAAGCATCCACTATGTGCTAAGCTGAGGTTTATAATTTTCGGACCCATTACGTGGTATGCGAGCCTATGAAGGAGTGTCAGTAAATAGCCACAGCCCTGCTGCTTGCTGCTGTTTATGGTTCTGTTTGTCAGCTCTAAAAATCTGGTTAAGTTCTGAATATAGCATCATTATTTTTACTGCCGCTGCAGTATAAATCTTGTTAATGCGTTTTATGCCGCTGCTAATCAGGCTTGCTAATGCTACCAGCAGCTATGTGTGAGAAAAACAAGTGAGGCTATGGTTAGGCAGTGCCGCTTTGTGCTTGGCAGAGCAGCTGCTACCACAGTTGGTCTATGAAATAAGACCTCCTATTGCCAAGCAATAATGTGATTAGAGGCTAAAAAGAAATGTTATTGTGCAGTTCCTTTATAATGAACAATTGCTTAGTAATATATTAGAAGCTGGACAGCCACAGAGGAACACTTTGCCAAAGTTCGATTACTAATTGACCAGCAGCAGGACTGGCCAGGATGAGCTCAGCATTTATATTTGGTGGCACAAAAACTGATGCGTCAATATGTATATATTATTTTTTTCTTTATGACGAATTACTGGAGGTTAAATGGTTTGGTCAGAGGTGCACAGTAATAACTGAGTCTGTAGTGGCCCAAGTTCTGACTGCTGGGGGCTGCACCACAGAGTTCAACATACTCAGGATGACTTTTTATTATCTACCTTCACTAAGCTGCTACAGTGCAATCACACCAAGCAATCCCATGAAGGTGGTTATCAAGTAAATGCAGGTTTCTGAAATCTAGCTACAGATATACTCACGTATATGGGGTGCTGTTGGTACCAGATAACAAACTCCATCCATGGACAGCAACAAATACGTTTTAAGGATACAGTCCATGCTTAAAGGAACCGTTGCTGCAGCAAAGCGGGAACGCAAAACTGACAAAAGATGTTATGTAGTTGATCAATGGTGCAAGTGCCTGATACTCAAGGGAAAGGGTAAAAATCATGGGAGTTGGAGAAGTATAATCTCTACAAATAGCTGCAATCAAGAATTTAGCAAAGGACAAGATTTTTTTGTTTGTTTGTTTGTTTTGTTTGGACCCAGGCACTTCAAAATTATCGTTTGACAATGATTTTACTTTTTTTCACCTTTTTCAAAATTTTCTGCATTTGTAAAGTTGGCCTGGATATCAACCGTCAATACACCAAATATCGATTTCCAGACTGGTGGGATATTTATCATAAAATAAAATAAATCCAGGCAATGTATGAGAGCCATTTTAGAAGTACAGGACATCCTCTTGTTCCTATGAATTTGAAAATTAGCCACACATAAAATACTTAAATACGCAGTAGTTTTTTCTAAATTACAGTTACATAAAATGAAATGGAAACCTAGTTTGTGAAAAAGTGGTTTGAAAATATTATTTCAAATACAAAAATAGCTTTTCAGAACCCCCAAAGTTAAACCAAGGTATAAACCCACTTTTTCTTTTGATTTTGTTACATGCATCTTATAACTGGTAAACCAACTTATTTGGCATCAACAATTATGCACTTCAAGTTGTGTGCTACAACATTTGTGTTAGTGAAACCTATGTAGCCCCCAAAAGGAAGTCAAAACTGTGAGATAAAGAGGAAGTGACATGACTGAGGCGTGTCCTCTTTGATAAATTTTTGTATTTTTCCAGCTTCCTGCCTGTTTTATATAACTACGTTTTTATCCTTGACATTTAGTGTCCGTTCCATAAAGCTAACATCATCTTCTGAGAAAACAGATCCTAGAACTGAACTGCAGTCCTGCTAAATATGTTAAAAACGTAAAATATTATTCAACTCAATTTCTGTGGAGTAAAAATGTGTAACTACTGAAAGGCTGGCCAGGTTTTTGAAAGTTGCTCAAAAAAATAAGTCCAGTCTTATCTGAAATGAAACTGTATCAGTACGAGTGTGACCAATTTCATGGAACAAACAATATTTTTACTTTGTTCCAGGTTCCAGAATATTGGTAACAGAATTGCGCCAAAGATATCGAACAACTACTAAAATGTCATTAAGATTGAACTTTTCTATTGTTTGACTCTTTAAAGCACCAATCGTAGTATTAACAATACATTAAATAAAAATGAAGCTTTTGAAAGTAAATTTTGCTTTTTTTTTGTATTTTGGTGCATTTTTGTTAAAAATCTTCAGGTGAAAGTGGAAAATAATCTTCTCCTTATTGTAAACACTCCCTGAGGAAACACTGGCTTTAACCTCGCTGATCAATTAACCGTCATTAACAGGTCATCTTTCCCTGGGGCAGCTTAGACAGAACGCTTTAACTTGAAGATTGTGGTTCTGTTCTACAGCTGTCTGCATTATGATTTAGCACTTGGAATTGCATCATTTATATACAGAATAAAACATCTTGCTCTCAGTCCAGCATTTCTACAGACGCCTTCCTTTGCTTTCTGCAGTTTTGAGGAGGAAGGAAGAATGAATGTTTCTGTCAGATGAAGCTGTTTTATCACTTATGAAGGGGACAGAGGGATGTTTTTGTCATATAAAGCTGTTCCTTTCGGAGGTTTTGGAGGAGGAGGATGGAGGGATCCGAGGATTAATGTTTCTGTCAGAGGAAGCTGCTCTGCAAACAGACAGCAGCCTCTCCACTGCCTTCAGGCTGAAACAAGGATTTTAATATAAGTGTGATGCTGTAACAGAGACACAGAGAGCGTAGCCAACAACTGTTTGTAAATATAAAAATATGCATGTGCTGCTTCCTGGATGTATTTCATGCCCAGCACACTTATTGTCTGTAAATAGAACCATAACCTGTTTTTTTTTTTTTTAAAAACATCATTCAACCAAGACAATCTCGCTCTTAATCTGAAATCTGTCCTTTCACAGTGTTCAGGATGATTCTGGCAGCTGATGTGATGCAGTCTACATGATTTATCTTGGTTCAGCAGCATGCATACGTTAAAGGAAAGAAAAACCATTCATTCAACATTTAAAGATGGGAAAATGGAGGTATTTCATCAGCACCACATTTTCCTCTTCACACTTTCCTGACCAGAGTGCCATTATTCTAATCACTGAATCATAATTAACTCCCTAATTGTTCCTTCTTTGCCACTGATGTACAACAGGTTTTCACTGATTCTTTTTTGTATAATTTAATTTTTTGTTTGGTGTGATTGCAATTTGATTCTCATTGAGCTGCAGGTGTCATTTCAAAGTAAGAAATCTGTCCGTGTGGGATAACAAGACGGGGGAAGTGAAACTAGTTACAAAGACCACCAAAGTAAAACAGGAAGGTGGGATGAGACACACGGGAGTGCAGCTGATGTCAGTCGAACTGCACATACACAGGACGATGTTAATTTGGGATGGACACTACACAGAATCTGATTTTTAATTTTGACGATTGTGGCATCCAATAAAGAAAACATGATGATCAGCATCAAATTATTTTTGTTCTACACCGATTTTCACAATCCATCTTGCTTTATCAATCCGGTGCATCTGACCCAGGGGTGCCCAAACTCCCGGCCCGCGGGCCGCTTCCGGCCCTGCCCCCTACTTCTGGAACATAACACAATTTGGCCCTTTAAGTTTTCTGACATTTCGCTTAACCCTCTAGATTGGAGGGGAAGGCGAAGTAACTTAAAACTCAAAAAGTAACTTAAAGGGTCAAATTGTGTTATTTTTCACATCATTCGCATACAGGAAGTAGGGGGGCGGGGCCGGAAGCGGCTCGCGGGACGGGATTTTGGGCACCCTGATCTCACAGTATCTTTTCTGAGCATTCTTGTCCCGGGTCGTAACATATTGCCCCCTTTGTCCAGCTGCCACCTGTTTGTGTGTCTTTGGTGCTGCGATATGCCGGCTGTCAAGAGATAACTGCCCAATTTTAGAATCCCATTGAGGATACAATGAGTTACTCATCACTTGTGTTCAATCTTTGGATATCATTATGAATTCATTGTGATCTTTTGTTTTGTCATAATTGAGCATTCACACATTCTGCACGTGTAAAACCTGACCAGCATATACTGGGAAATCAATCCAAGAGTCAGAGGCATGCGAATGTTGCCACACAGCTACACATCCACCCCTGGCCTGCCTAAAATTTGGCATTCTGCTGAAGCCAAAGTGCTTCTCCCAAAACAATTCCATCTGTCTCTAGTGTTTACTGTACTTGTGTGTTACTTTGTGTTACTGTGCTTTGAGCAACAACCAGCTGCTCCAAACAAAAGACCCTGGTGACATTAATAAAGTTGTATGTATTGTATTTTGTTGTCTTGTTTAACCCCATATGTCTTCCCTATTTGAGTCACAGGATCACCAGCAACACTGTAATGTCTGCTGGGATGGTGCACTGAGCAGAGCTCTGCCTCACGCTCCGTTTTTAGCAGCAGCACAGAGTCGGTTTGTCTCCCTCGCCTTTTGTGCTTTAACCACTGAAGCTTCAGGCTATGTTTTAAATTTACACCTGTTAAGCATCCCCAATTTCAGGTAGTAACAGCTCCACAACTAATGTCAAAATGAACAGGCTTTCCATGCATAGCCGAGAGACACCAGGGAGAAAAACTATTCTAAAAACAAATCTTCCTATTTTAAAGTCAGAATGATGTTTGCAAAAGAAAAAACATATGGCAGAGGAATTAAATAAAAATACATCAATAAAACACTGATGTGATAAAACTTCAAAAGTTCAAGTCTGCAAATGCTGGCTAATAACTCGACCAGCAAACACCGTCCAGCTGTTACACACAGGTCTCGACTCTTTGGCAGGTTCCTCAGATGAAGTAAACCTGGTTTCATCGCTAATGTTGAAAGAAACAAAAGGACGAGCTTTGAGTTAGCCTGAGAGACATCCAGTCGGATTGCTCCAATACTGCATTGTTACAGAAAGCAAAAAGGGAAGACATGTACAGGCCTTTAGAGGACTTTTTTAATGTGCTAAAGGGTGGGGGAATTGGGATTTAACACTTAAGATTTTATGCTAATTATTAGTGTGAAACAATATTTTTTTCCAAGAAAAAAAAAGTGGATTCAAACCTTCTCATTTCTATATAACTTCCAGTCATGGTGGATAGAGGAACCTGTAGGCATAAGGCAGGGATCCTCAAATCCAGGCATCGAGGTCCGGTGTCCTGCAGGTTTTAGGTGCGTCCCTGATCCAACACACCTGAATCAAATGGCTGAATTACCTCCTTAGTATACAGTCAAGTTCTCCAGAGTCCCGCTAATGACTTCTATATTTGACTCAGGTGTGTTGAAGCAGAGACACATCTAAAACCTGCAGGACAGCGGACCTCGAGGCCTGGATGTGAGGATCCCTGTTGTAAGGCAAGGCTGTCTGCTCTCTCTCACGCTCGTCAACAGTTTCTTGGTGCACATGACAGATGTCTTGGGGGACTCTGAGGGGACCAGGGGCAGAGAAGTCAGAAAAGTCACCACCCTCCGTATTGCAGATGATAATGATGGATTAGCTGGAACAGAAGACAAGCTGGCCAGTTTAGTAGAACAGCTGGACGCCACAACAACTCCACAACAACAGCCTACAGCACGAAGATCAGTGCTGACCACACTGATGACTATCAACACCAGCAGCATCAGTACCAAAATCAAGGTCAATGGCCACGGACTTCAAAATGTGCCTAGCTTCAAGTACTCGGGTGCACATGGACAGAAGTCCCTGCCAGAATAGCATTTGCAACACTCCCACGACTCAAGCCCATCTGGAAGAACGAAAACATCAGTCTGGCCTCAGAAGTAGGACTGATGAGCTGATGATTGATGATGCCCTTCCTTCAAAAGTAAAAGCCCAGTTGTTTCTGGTTTGGATGGCTGTGTACTGCTGATTACACAGCACAACATCACCAACTGGATAGCACTGTACACCCAGTGGGTCATGTCTTGAGTCCAGCTGGATGGTGTTTTGGTCAGGCTTTTGAACTGTTTGGCCTCCCAAACAATATCAGGGGTTGGTAGTTGGGTGGGGCTGGTTAACTACATCCTTGCAAAAACCTCTACTTCTAGACAACTTCTAGAGTGATTGTTGGTGGGGCAACTTTGTCTCCAGGCACCTCAGTCTGTCTACTGATTGCACCAACCAAAGAAGCCGGGGTCCATCACCAGCACGAGCATTTCCTACAATAAAAAGAACTCCTGAAGGTACCTACAACAAGGCCATGGGATACATACACGTGCCTTTGTTGTCCTTTATCTGCTTGTGATGAATATGAAATAATGGCAGCTTTATTTTGTGTTTTTGGTGAGCAAAAAAAGACAGGACAAAAATAAAGATTAATTTATTCATTACAAAGACCAAGGCGAGTCTGACTGATTCCTCCCTAACATCATTCTACACACAAAACACTCTTATACACACACATAGTGTTGGAGGCTGGTGATGGTTATAAATGACCCAGATAGGATTTGTCTCTAAAACAGCATTTCACCAAAATTATCTTGCATTAACAAGAAGACACAGGCGGAGAGAGAGTGTGTGTGTGTGTGTCTGTGTGTGTGTGTGAGTGAGAGAGGGTTGGAGTGCTGTCCTTGAGGTTCTGGCAGACGAGATGGATGAGCTGTAATTACACTGATAGAGTGATGATGAGAGGAGAGGAAGAAAAAGAAGAAGGAGTAGGCGAAACAAGGTCGTGCATGTATTTGTCCTTGTGTAAGAACATGGATGTGTGCATATTTCTGTTTTAAATGTTATGGCTATTAAAGGATGATGGGATAACAGGCAAATGCAGATTTGACTTTCAAATCAGAAACAATAGACGTGATAGGTAAACACTAAAACCCAGAAACTGTGAAAGGAGATGGAACAACAGGTCTGTGGGTGGACTTTCTCAACCACAACATTTGGCTACAGTTCATCGCTCTTGTTCTGGGAGCCGACACCGGCCCAAATCTGGTTCAAGTGCCTAAAATGTGGGATGATTCTTAAAATCTTTTTCAAAAGGCACACCTTGGAAGGTGTTTAGGCGTCTTGGATGTGGATGGAATTATGAATGTAGAATTCTACAGTCAGATTTTGATCCATCTGTTATAATCCAGGGTGTGTTTTCTGTTTAGGCCCTCCCACTGGAGTGTGAGTGGGAGGGTGAGGTCCCGGATTCAAATCCCGGATGAGCCCCCACTTGTTACATTCCCCTACAGAGTCTAGGGGGTTTGGGGAAGTAACAGAAATTGTCCAGGATCTGACAGAAGCTTTGTATTTATGGGAGGGGGTGTTACGGCCCTTGCCAGGCCTGCTGTGGCTTCCTGACCCACTGGGTGTGGCTTGCTCTCTCCAGCCTTGGGTGCCACCCCTTTTGGAACAGCTGACCCAACTCAGCAATCAAGCTGAGGTACTTATGGCCAGTGACTGCCAGTGAGTGCTTTGTTAAACAGATTGTCATCTGTGTTTTACAGCTGCTTAGTGGGCAGGAGGCTGTAAGGCTTTTTACCTTAACTTGTTGTTTTGGGTTACAAATTCCTACGTTCCATTTTTCCTTTTTTTTTTGAAGGTGATAGCGGCTTGTCCGTCTCTTTTTGTTAAAGCATTAATTAAAGTCTTTTATTTTACCAGTTTTGCTTTCATGTCTCCTTTTATCTACCCAGTCACTGTCTGTTACTTCCCCAAACCTCCTAGACTCTGCAGGGGAACATAACACATCTAAAAAGCATGTGATTGGCAGTGGCTTCATTTTTACTTCATTTAAAACCAACACCTTAATCCAAACTGCCAACATCCAAATTTGGCAGCCACAGATCGTTCACAGGTCTTTCTGATTTGGCCTCCCAACACACCCAGTTATATTGACACAACTCCAGTGAGGAAAAAGAATGTAATAAAACCACGGTGACCTGTAAGGAAGCAAGCTAATTATCTTGTATCTCAAGACACCAAAATGCTATCTTAAGTTCACATCTTAATTTCCATGTCATCCCCAGATAAAATTTTCAATCTCACTTAATTACATCATCTTTGGATATTAAACTGTAAACTCTATATTTAGACTAAATGGTTTTAACTCAGTAGTCCTGGTGCAGCAATTTAACCACAACATTAGCTTGAGATTTTAAGCACTGTTTACTTGCAGCAGCATGTTTGTGTCATTTTATCAACATGATAAACTGTGTACATGTCAGCCATGACATTATTGCCTCATATCTCAAGGTAAGAAGGAGCTTATGTAATTTATTGCTGAAAGAAGTATTCTAGTGATTTGGTACTATGGCTCTAAAGATGGAAACACATGACAGTGAGTTCAGCAGAGCAAGACCCAGCAATTAAACTGGGTCTTCTTAACATACACTTATGTATTGGTGCTTAATTTATTTTTCCCAATAAGTTTATACACAGTACCAATCAAATGTCTTTTAAACTTTAGGTTCCATCTTTGGTTTATAAAACCTCTGCACAAAATTCAACCAGCGTCAAGAGGTCGTTTCCTGGAGTTTCTCCAACAGTCTTGAAGACGTTCCAACACATACTAAGCACTTGGCAGAAGGGCATCTAAAGGAGTGGAACCGCCCCCCCCCCCCCCCCCCCCACCCCCTCCTTCTCCCCCCCCCCCCCCCCCCCCGCCCCACCCCCCCCCCCCCCCCCCCGGCCGACAACCCC
>VUQJ01017600.1:19390-40882 GCA_015108635.1 Andinoacara biseriatus | reverse complement strand
TAAATTTTGCTATAAATTGGAGGCTTTCAAAACTTAATGCAACAGCCACAGCTGTGAATTATACAGCATGTGATTATTTGCCAAAATATGATGTTAGGATACCATTTATGGTCACACTCTTAACTCTCACGGAAAGACTTTTCAGTGAGTCCATTCTGAGATTTATGCTTGGTCTAAAGGTACTGAAACCATTAGAGAGTCATCATACTTACAGTAAAGCCCCCCTAAATGCAGCTATAAAATATAAGAATCTAAAACAGGCACTAATAATAACTTTATCTTTGTTTTAAATTCTTACATCCTTACTCAGCACTGTTGCGTGTTGGCTTACTCAGGATACGTTTTCAGTCATAATTCAAAGCATTTGAAAGCGGAAAACTGTTATTAACCTAAAATAATGTGTGTTCGAAACAAGTTTTTGAATTGATTTCTACCACAGGCTAAATAAGAAGTTTAAATAGCTTCCCTTTCACTATAAACTGTCATTATTAATTGAACTATTGAGTGAAATCTGTGATTAGGAAAGTCACTGTTCAATATTTTGTGGTTGTTATACTTCTAATGAGAGGAAAAAAAGTTTTGATTCAATCTAAGGGGGGTCCCAGGACAATTCAGTATTAATATTCAGTATATAGGGTAAACCCCCTTCATTTAGCGTCCCATCCCACCCCCTTTTCCACTCACACACTCCTCTAGTTGACTCAGACACATCAGTGACAGAGCTGAGGACACACATCAGAGATCAGATCACAGGGTTTGGATGAAGATTATCGCCATATAACTCCATTTAACCATCTATCCATGCTGAAGAAAACCTAAATTTATAGCTGAAGAGATCAGAGGGGATTTCAAGACCACATATGAGAAGAGGGAGTTTTCAAAATGGGAACTGCGTTTTTTCAACAGAAAAAGGAATATTATTTTTCAGCGTCTGGGACTAAACTGATCTAAAGTAAGTATAGAAATGAATCAACAAGTTTCAATAATTTCCTGATTAATACATAAATAGAGATAAATACTGTGCGGATTAAACGTCGTTCGCAGCTTGTACTCTTTCAAAAGCATTTTATATATAAACTTTATACTTAACATATTTACAAAAATAAAGACTCAATAAATGACGTTTCTAAAATGTTTTAAACGCCATAATTTAAACGCTATTTGATGGTAACGGTGCGATCTTTAAACACATGAAATCCACGTGAAATTCTCACTGAATTCTTTTGCTTTTAGGTCGCTGGCATACTGAGAAAGTACCGTGCGCAACTTTGCACAATTACAAATGTTGCGACTTCCAAAAGGACCTGCTCTTAAAAGATCTAAAATTGTGCAAAATCTCCAACATGGGAGGCCCTGTCATTAATATCGCTGTTATTTAAAGGGAGCCGGTAACCTGTGGAGTCGCGCAACACCGCGGGGGTGTAGTCGCTCCTCCAGAGTTCATCGGTAGCTCTTAACCCCGGTGTCGCGCGGGTCACCGCAGTTCACGCAGCCCGGTTCTGTCAGGCTCCCCGCGTCTGCTTTGATGTCGGTGCTCATTACCTTTCTCCAGATAATCGCCAGTCAGACGAACTCATGGATGGATTTGTTTTGGTTCGTCTGACAAAACAACTGTCAGGAATGTTATTATATCTTAAAAATAAAATTAGGGCATATTCCACACGGGGGGGGAACGCGCTAATTTAGAGTTTGCTGAACCAACTCAGGTCTAAAATTACTGACCAACTGCTGACCTTGAGAGGGAACGGGAGGTTTCAGCCAAGATTTATCGTCTTCATTTGGAGCTCTCTTGCTCTGAAAATTCAATTATTTTACTAAAACCACAACAGTCTCACTCAGCTCCGTGTTAACCTATAAAACTATGAAATCAGTGCCAACCAGAGAGGGTTTCTGCAGAAATAAACCATTCTGGTTTAGCTGATATTTTCATTTCTACATGTTTATATGACTTTATTTACTTTGTCATGTGATAATTTAAATATGCATAAATCACATTGTGGAACCATCAGAAATCTAAACCCAAGCTTTGTTGGTTTTAACCCATGTGTATAGTAAATAAAATCTAAAACCAGAGAACACAAATAAGTGGAAACTAGTGATATACAGATATATATTAAAAAAAAAACTAATATTTTTTTCTCTCTCCACTTGTTTCTACCCCGTCTATCCCCCCTCTTCCTCTGCTGAAACTGCTTATTTACTCAGCATTTGCTGACATTTCACTGACTTTCACTGACCAGCATCATGGACTTTTCGGGTTCTTTGCCACCACCCTCTCCATATACCTTACCTATTATCCCCAATTTCTCTGTGCCTTCCTCATCTCCTTCCATCTCTCCATCACCCAGCTTGGCATCCACAGTCCTCTTCTGCTCCTTCCTCTCTCTCCTCTCCTTGCTGGGCATCACGGGAAACCTTTACACTTTGGTCCTCCTTCTGAGGCGCAGGAGAAGTAGGAGAAGATGTGGAACAGGACCAGCCTGCTGCTTGACAAGACTACCCGTGCCATCATGCCTGGCCAACTCCACTTCCCCTCCCTCCCCTCCCATCTCTTCTTCCTCCACCTCCTCTCTTCACCTCCAGGTGCTGAGTCTTGCTCTTGCTGACCTGCTGTATCTTTTCACCACACCGTTCATTGTGTACGACAGCCTGGCATCGGGTTGGGCCTTTGGCGAGCTGGGATGCCGCCTCCTGCTGAGCCTGGACCTCCTCACCATGCATGCCTCCATCTTTACTCTTACCGCCATGAGTTTGGACCGCTACAGGGCTGTGGCCGATCCTCTACACACCTCATCCTCCAACTCCTCCGGCCTGTTACGTGTAGGCCTAGCATGGGGGTTAGCAGTGGCTCTCAGCCTGCCCATGATGATCACACTGCACCTTGAAGATGGGGATGATCAAGAGGGCCAACTGTGTGTCCCAGCATGGGATGAGGAAAGCTCTAAGGCCTATCTGAGTGTACTTTTCTGCACTAGCATTCTCGGTCCCGGGCTGGCCATTGGAGCACTTTATGCCACACTGGGCCGCCTTTACTGGGTGTCACAGACACGGCCAGCCTGGGCCACTGACAACAACAACGCTTGCTCTCCTCGTGCTCCCAAACCAAAAGTCCTGCTCCTCATTCTGGGGATTGTCCTGGCCTTTTGGGCCTGTTTTCTTCCCTTTTGGATCTGGCAGCTGCTCCCTCTCTACAAGCCTGACATGCTGCGGACAGTCCCAGTGGGGACACAAGTGACAGTCAATCGTATCCTCACAGGTCTGACCTATGGAAACTCTTGTGTGAATCCATTCTTTTACACATTATTGACTGGAAAACAAAAATGTAAACGGCAGCCGCTGACATCAGCAAATCAGCTCTGCCGCAAGAGCAGCCCTCTGCAGTAGTCTATTCCACTACAGTAAGAGACAATAATGTGAGTGTGTGCAAGTACATGCACACATAGAGGTACTGTATATGAATGATTTATAGACACCAAAGATCATACACTTCATCTTAGCCTGCAAACTAAGGAAGTAGAATAACATTAAATGATAGCACTTTGTAAAAGGACAGTGTCTGAGTTTTACCATGCAAAATGACAATCTCTTTAAGATCTGTCACCTAATCAAAACATAAGTGCAAAATTTTCCACTGTTAATTTGATAATATATTCTTATCATATAATGCAGTCGTAATTTAGACACTGGCAAACTTATACAGCGTCTCTTGTGGATACTACAGTGATTACGTGTTGGGTTGTTTAACCCTGCAACAAAAACATCGGGTTTCTTTAGTAAACAGAATGCACTAATAATTAGAAGCCCAGGCTTTATATGACATGCTGCATATGCACACAATTTTCCAGTAAAAAGCTGATGCACTGCTGCTCATGCAACAGGTACGAAATTCTTGTTTTTGAATAACTGGTTGTGTCTGCACGGGACCTCACTGGGATATTTTTCTGAGATGTTGTTTGTTGGCATAATGAGTTATGTATTAGTGGGTCAGCTGTCTTTTGTGTTTTTTCCGTGAACTCTGATACATCTTTAAAAAAAGAAAAAAAAAAGAAGAATTTTTATGGTCTTGACGTGCATGCTGGGCTCGAAAATGTGCTTATTATGACCCATGCGATGCTTTGCATGCTCTCAACAGGTGTTAACTGTAACTGATGTTTATATATTGCATAATATATAGTCTTGAATAAAGAGTACGCTTTCTGTAATTCACTGTGTCTCTGGATCTTTTCACTACAGAAAATAGGACAATGGTAATCAAGACCATTATAGATGTGAAAAAATAAAGAAATAACAAAGCTGAAGGCAGCAGGAGGCTGGAAAGTTCAGGTATAAAAAATGCAGAGTGCTAAGGAAAAGGCACAGTACTCCAAAAGCTCTCAGTGTCAAGAAGTCCTCGACTTGCATTCATACTTTTGTTTGTGTGTCTGTGTCAGCATGTCAGAGACTCCCAAAGGTCTTCCTCGTTTACAAGAGTCTGTCTCCGTCTGTCTGATTCAAAGGCTGCTCTGTACTGTGTTGCAGACCCTGCTGCTCTTTGACGCAGATGAGCAAATATTACTGTTTGACAGAGAGGAGTAAGGATGGGGATGGGATAATAGGACAAAAGGGGCAGAGTGGTACCAGTCAGAAACACTGCTTTTTGGATAGGCACTATCTGTGGGGTCAAGGGGTTTTAAGTTACTGTGTGATTATATGGTACCTGATTCAAGTCTGGCAGGAGATTATTGATACATGCCATCCCCAATCTTTCCTTTAGACATAGCAGTGAGTTCAGAAAACACTGGGAGACTTGAGGAAGATTTATGCCTGCATCTGTGCTCATGGCGGTTAATTTTTCCTTAAAGAGGACACAGGTCCTCACAGAAATGATTCAATAAATAAGTTATAAATATTTTTAATTTGATGATCACTGAAAACCTGAGACAAAATATTAGAAAAACAATCAAATACTTCAGGAGATATAAAGCTAGAAAATGCACAATGTATTCATCCACATTAACAAAAGAGAAGATAAGGTTGGATCCATCGAATTTTTACTTTCACTGCTGCTTATCAAAAATCACAAGTTATAATAAAAAAAGGTATTTTCTTTGCCCACTGAAAACACAAAGGAGTACCATTAAGACCCCCAACTATGGCTGATTATATGTTTTTTACTTGCCATTTAATAATCAGATGATTTGCTGTGGTGCCCCCAAAAGGAGCAGCTCAGGCAATGGATCATTTGATTTAATGTTAAAATGCAATTTAAAATGAAACTCAAACTTAAATTTGAGATTTATTCATCTGCACATGAAGTAGATATATTCAAGAGTATTAACTGAGGCACAAAATACCTCAGGACTGCAGAAGAAGCTTTGAAGCCATGTGTCCCATTACTGCATTAACAGCAGCAGGTTGAAGAGTAACATACTGAAAGCATTTGTCAAGGGAGTGTGTTTCTCTGCGCTGTGATGCCATTATTTCTGAAGCTGTAGGGCTCTCCTGCCGCCTACCATGTGTTTCTATTTACCTGGCCCGACTACGTCTGAGGCCAACGTTCCCACTGCAGTTATTATCCAGAGCCCTGTGCGGTCACACCGCAGGGGCACTTCTGTTGCAAAGTTAATGCAATATCCATCCACCGTTCACAGACAACTGAGACCCGAAAACCACACTGGTCCACTGAAATGGAATTTCTTGCAGACAAAGAGCCAGATCAGTATACATTTGAAATAAGGCACATTAATAAGAGACTTGGTGCTTTTTGGACACCCTGGGTCATACCAAAATGACAGAAGATAGAGGGTGTAGCTTGTGTAAAGATGAAAGTTGTCCAAAAAGACTGCCCTCAGGAGTGTGGATATTAAAGCACACAGGGCTTGTTGTTCAATTTCCTGACTCTGCATAGTCACATAGGCAGATTTGGGGTGTCGATGTATTCTAAAACTCCATATATCAGATGATTAAGTCCTCCCGCAGGTCTGCAGGGATGACTGAGTGTTTGATAAACTTCAAATACGCAGTGTTTGGTCAACCCAACCAAATGGATGGAAAATATTGTGTCAGTTGGCAGGCTGGCCAACCTTTAAACTTTGTGTTGGTAGTTGCAAAAAGTGTCTGGCTCGCTCCAGTCATAACGTTTGTTCTCTTGTGCAACAGAAGCATTTGATTTCACCCTGAGACTGCGGAAGGTGTCATCCTCTCAAGGCCGCAGGGGAAACATGACATATTTTCGTCAGGGGGCATCGCTCTGTTCTACCTGAAGATTTAATAAATCCAGCACATGTCAGTTTCCTGGAACCGCCAAGCATCTTTCCATTTAAGCACCCCTCAACCCCTCCCATCAGGCACTGTTCTTGACCAGTGTCTGAGGCTGCTGCAGGTGCCCCTCCCCTGGGCAGCCCGCTCAGGAAAGCAACCCGCTGTGTAGACGAGACGAGGCCACAGCCCGGGCCAAATTCACGCTGTGAGGTGTATAAGAGGCTCCCTTTCTCTCCAGACATACACAAGAAAGATTCCCTTTGCACTCCACCTCCTCTAAGATTCAGTCTCCCCATCTGTTTTCCTTTACTTAATCACTTTTTGTCCCCTTTACACTCTCCTTTGCCTACACTTCCGTTCCTCTGCATGGTCTCACCTCATATGATGTTAATCTTTATTCTTTTTTTTTTTATTTAAAACAAAAGGCTTTGGTATTATGACACATTATCAACTTAAAGGAAATCCAGCAGATATCAAACTCAAGTTTACTTATGACACACACAACCACAAGATTAAAAAAAATAGCTTGTAATTGCTGGTTTGACAGCAAACTGAAACCTAGGTACTAACAGTATCTCTTTGTCCAACCCACTACAACCCCACCGCGAGGCACCCTCCTCCTCATCACGTCCCCTGATTTCACATCTCGGTGTCAGCCGCCAGGATCAGGCGAGACCCAGGCTTGCGTGCCTTGAAGGCCTGAGGTTAAATCAACCAACATGCACATTACAGTTCACACTTTGCCTCTTACTAGGAAAGACAGTAAATATGACATGGCTGCCCTTCTCGCTCCTGCTCCCTCTGTTTTCTCTGTGTCTCTTGCTCCTCTGGCTTCTCCTCTCACAGCATACTGCCTGTAAACAGTCAGGTCAGGCGTCAAGACTCGGCTGACCTCTGGCCTCCTGACAGTGTGAACCTGATATTTTGCATTTCTACATATTACTATATTACACAAAAACATGGAATAACCTGTGTTGCTTTGCAGATGAAACGAGGAGTTGACTTTTGATTAGTTATTTGAAAGAAAAATCACCTGCATCTATTTAAAGCCAAACGATACCTACTTAAAGCTTTACAAAATTTTCAGCTTTTATTAGTCTTGTGTGGCCAGAAATGAAATATTCACAGGTTTTGGAGCTGGTCAGAAAAGGCAAGAAGATATAGCACTAGGAATAGGAAGGCATAAGAAAAATTACATTTTCAGACCAAAAGATTAATTAATGCATAATTAATGTATCAATAATCAGAGTGGCTTCTAATATGCATTATTGCATTATTCTTTAGAGTCACTTGCTTTCAGCAGCATTAAATCGAAAGGTCAAGCCTGTGAAGTTAAAGCACTAACTGTAAATTCATAAGGATCAACAGGTTAAAAAAAAGTAGTAAGATTACTCTCAGATTGTGAAATTGAGCAGCTAAGGCTGGTCTAAGTGCCATTGTTAGAATTAGAGTGCCACCTGGAGGTGAAGTGAAAGAAGAAATTGAAGGCATTAATGCTATTGCTGAGCAATGTTAGGATGATCAGGTCCCAAACATATGGCTCACCAAGAATGAGATTTCCATACTACATCAGCAGGGTCCCTGTTGGCCAATAGAGTGCCAGTGGAAACTGTGCTCCAGTGAGCTGAAGACAAAGTACGGGGAAAGGGGGTGTGTTGGTGTGACAGAGGAGGACGCTAACGGCAGGGTGAGATGGAGGATGGTGACCCCTAAAGGATGCAGCCGTAAGAAGAAGAGGAAGAAAAGGAGAAATATATTGTATTTTGTCTTGATTCTAATTTTCCTAACTCTTTTTGCAAATAAACACAATGAGCATAAAAGGGAAAGTTTATGTTATGCGTTATGTGTTTCGGCTGTTATTTCAGCTCTTTTTCTGACTGCTAACGATCTTTCGGTTTCAGTAGCTATGCATCCATAAATCAGCACATCTCTCTTTTGAGTTGCATGATTCTTGTGAGACTCACATGCACTGACTTAGGAGCCAAACAAAGTGGGACATTGTCTCAATAATTGGGGCAGGGAGACAAGGAATAAAAATGGCGTTCAGTCCCTCATAAAGTGGGACACCTGGCCACCCTAGGCCTAGTTGCCTCACTTTGGAGAAGACGCCTCAGTCCATTTTTCAAGGGTTGAAAAATTATCAGTTGTCTAGAAACTGCATTACAGTAGACCTATAACCCTCATTTCCTACTCTGTATATTAATTTTGGATCGCTTCAAAATAATCCTTATTTATCTTATACTATACTGGGTATAGTGGTGCAGTAGATTCAGACACACACAATGCCATGCACAAGAAATAGCTTTAAGATGTCTGCACCATATTACACAATATATTCTTCCACCTGTCTGTCTTTGCACTGACTGAACTTCCAGCTCAGGTGGCTCAGTAACTGACCCACCTCAGTAACCAAGTCCCTTGCTGGAAGGACACCACCTGT
The DNA here is from genome assembly GCA_015108635.1 of Andinoacara biseriatus. Taxonomy (NCBI): domain Eukaryota; kingdom Metazoa; phylum Chordata; class Actinopteri; order Cichliformes; family Cichlidae; genus Andinoacara; species Andinoacara biseriatus. The sequence continues at coordinate 32,202 of VUQJ01017600.1, read as the reverse complement.
CCTGATGGCCCAACCCCTTCAGGACAAGCTCTGTTCACCTGGTAAAGAATATGATTGATTTCCAAGGTTTAAGGTTTGAGTTGATTGCTTAATGCTTAAGTCAAGCACTGATTTAATTTAAAGTGTATCAAATTATAAAGTTTAAGCTTATGTAACTTTGCATTAAAAAATATGCTACAGTTAAAGACAATTAAACAAGTTAAATATATAGTAACAAAAAAACGACAAACTTTGAAAAACACTATTGCAAACATGTTAATTACTATAAAATGACCACTACCACACGATCTACTACCTCTACTCTTAAAAATATAAAATAACTTCAGTCACAATAAATAAATGCAAACAAATCACAGCTGCAACAAGAGACTGATACCGAGCCTCTAAATATCATTTCCTCAGATGAAAACATGACAGACTGAAGAAAGCAGAGTTTGACAGACCATTTTTAGCACTCTGCACCAGAGAACAAAATAAATACAAAACAGAGCTGCTGGTTGTTCAGTCTGTTGATTCATGTTGCCCCCCACATGGTGTTCTCACTTTCCACAGAAACCTGCACCTCCTGGCCCTGTCTCTGAGCTCCTGGGTGGTCAGTAACTGAACACCTGTACCTGCCGGACTGGCAGTAAACCAGTATATGGCCCCACTCAGCCTGTAGGACCAGCCAGGGTCTATGTAGGAACAGGTCTTACTTTCTTCACAGAGCAGACTGGGGGTCTACAGCTCTGATAATCTTCAGCTTGGTTCAGTTTAGAAAGATGTAATTTGAAGTCTCTTTACAAAAGAGGCTTCAGCTTTCTAAACAGTTCAAAGGCAATTAAAGCTAGCAACTCATTAAACTGATGAACTGGTTCCTGTTTGGCGCAGAATATGCTGGAGCGGGCCCAAGTGCAGGACAATGGATGCAGAATAACTTTAAAAAGGTGAGCTTTAATAGCTTCCATGGTAACAGAAACAGAAATCCCAAAACACAAGGAGCCAGAAAAAGCATGAGGATTTAGTATGTAATGTAAAGCAAGGCAGCAAATCCAGGAACACAAACTGATGATATGGTACTCACCAGCTTCACAGTTAGGTACACCTGGCTATTACCAGGTTGATCCGTATAACACTGTTGCTGCAGATTTTTTGGTTTCACATCTATGATGTGAATCTCCTCTTCCACCACATCCCAAAGATGCTCTACTGGATCAATATCTGGGTCTCTGGATTGGATTTGAGTACAGAGAACTCATTGTCATGTTCTAGAAACCAGTTTGAGGTGATATCAGCTTTGTGACATGATGATGTGACATGATCCTACTGGAAGCAACCTTCAGAATATTAGCACACTGTGGTCATAAAGGAATGGACATGGTCAGCAACAATACTGAGGTAGGCTGTGGTGTTTAAACAATCCTCAGTTGGTACTAATGGGTCCAAAGTGTGCCAAGAAAATATCCCCCACACCACCACAGACTACCTTAACTGTTAATACAAGACAGGATGCATCCATGCTTTCATGTTGTTTATGGCAAATTTTGACCCTACCATCCAAATATCACAACAGAAATCAAGGCTCATCAAAAAACTCTAGAGATGGTTAGCTGGGAAAATTCCAGTAGATCAGCAGATTCTGAAATACTTCAGCAGTTTGTGTTGACGAAGTCTAAAGGCTTAAATGGATTGAATTGCTGCCATGTGATTGGCTAATTTGATACTAGTGTTAACAAGTGGTTGAACAGGTGTACCTAATGAAGTGGCCGGTGAGTGTTTATAAACAAGGGGCCAATTACACAATAGGACATAGGTGAGGTCAGCACACGAGTGAATACAATTAAACAACGGGAAATCACACACACACACACACACACACACACACACACAGAAACACAGAGGAAACGGAGGGAGGCACAGACATGGAAACACATGGGAGGCCAAAAACTCAGCAGATACTTGAAAAACTTATGAGCATCAATAAAATGCAAACACAACCTAAACGAAATACTATTCAACATGAATCGCAAACTAAAAAAACACACAAAATCCACGACTGATTGATTGTCTGTAGTTTGTATTTGAAGTCAAAGTGCTGTAGCCTGCAGCTAAACCTACACCTAATAAAGCTGTTTAGGTGACCCTTTAAAGAGATTTTTCCTGAGAATTATGAAGGTCACACATTTTTTTTTTTTTTTTGCTTGCACTGATCTAGCCACACATGCATTTACTGAATAAATGGCATTCATTTGACTTAATGTCAAATCTTAACTGCAAAATTACTGTGCAGATTTGTTGCCCAAAACAACAGCAACCAACACAAATCAGTGCACCAACCTGTCCTTCCATTTGTGAGGTCTTCACGTAGTTTAAGTGCAAGTACACCTGCTAAAGCTCAGGCTCTAGGCTCTTCTCTCCACTGGAAACTCTGATATCTTCTCAAGAGACACTGGCCAAGGTTGGCAGGACAGGTGAGGAAGAAGCATCCCACCTGAACCTTTTTTTTTTTTTTTTTTTGTACACGTGCCGGTATCGGACGCCCTCTTGTGGCGTCATTGCGCGCAAACGCCATTGACCGGAGGCGGAAATTGTGTAGCACGAAGTGGCTAGTCATTAACACAGCTGATTGTGCGAGTTGTGCACAAGTCCACAGAGATTTTTACTTTTAAAGAGGAAAATTTCAGTTTGACGGAACATTGATGTCATTCTGTGGGACTCAGAGCAGTGGGTAAGCGTTTCAACCCGGACTGTTGTATTTTTTTCGTAGTATTTAGCCGCCGCCTTCAGATAGCCGGCTAGCTAGCTAATGTTAGCCACCTTATATAATCATGGCCGTGCTGTCGGGCTGCTGCTGGCAAGTAGATCATGATTGTTGTCCTGCAGCTACGAAAATACAAAATATTTCTAAATAACTTATGCAGGTAGCAGCGTGCCCGAGATTGTGACAACACAGGGTCAACTTTAGTACAAAGAAAAAGCAGTAAGACCACAGTTTCAGTTACCAAAACGTCAACAATAACAGTGTCGGGTGTTTGCTCATAAGCAAGTATTTTTGGGGTGGGTTCATACAGATTTATTTCACTAGATTACATTTTTTGTTTTCTCTATGCTCCAGCCGCCGCAGCAAATGGGACCAACCTGGGCCCGGGCCTGGCTCTGGTGGGATTGGGGAGGCTGAAACTGCACCCACCGGGGCTCTGGATGCTGCAGCTGCGGTGGCTGCCAAGATTAATGCCATGCTGGTGGCCAAAGGCAAACTCAAACCCTCGCAAATAGGCAACCCTGGACCACCTGATAAGGTAATGAACAGCATGGTTGCAGTAAAAAAACAAAAAAAACAAAACACTTTTCCTAATCACTTATGAGGAGAATTTATAAATTATTGAATTAGAAGAGAAGCATGGTACTCATACTGGACTTATACAAGGCTGCTTAATCACGTGCAGATGGATGTTGTTGACATTGTTTAACCTACAACATCCTTAAGATAGACTATAAAATACTTTGCCAGACATGTTCTTATCATGTTGTTTTTTTACAGGTCATATAAAACAGAAAAAAATGTGAAAAATGGATCCTTATTACTAAGTTTGTACATTTAAATATAGAACACTAGTCATATTAACATTGGTTTGCCATCTTGTTGGCTTGTGTTTTCCAGAGAGCTGATCAGTGTACTTCTTGCCTTTTTATTAAGGTTTTCTGTACCTGAAGTCAGATTAATGAATGATAATTTCATAGGCTCCAAAACAGTAAACATTAAACTCCCTTTGATCATTTTCATGTAGCTCGTAATCCTTAAATTTAGAGATTTTATATATATTAATGTTTGTTCATCACACAGCTTCAGCAACTTCATATTTTATCACAAGCAGTGCTATGTTCACCTGTGGGTTTAACAGCCTGCTGTTGAAGGTTCAGAACACATAGGCAGGTTACAGTATTAAATAAAAATGCATTGTTCAACGTTTACATGACCTGTATCAGTTTTCAGTCATATGGATGGTTTGTTTTCATAAAGAGTGAGACTCTGTGGGAGGGTGTTATCGTCTCTTCTTTCATAAAGGGTTGTCCAGTTCACTAAAGAAGATAAGAAAAGCACTGAGGCACCTTTTCTTAGTATTTGGAGATTTCAAGCAGCTCTTGTGGCTGCCATACACATACTTTCACTCAGTTAGGAATCTTCCTAGGCAAATTCGACTGATCAACACAAACCTATGCAAGATATTCCTATACAGATATTACTGAAATTCATAGAAGACAACGAAAATCATCTTATAACAGGACATTCAATTACCAACGATAATAACCAAAATTCATATTAAACCTACAATATCGAGTGCATATTATTTCTTTTAACTGTATTTCCAGTATCTTCTTTACAGTTTTCATTTTTAGACTTCAGTATCCAATATAAGATCACATATACTTTATTTATCCCAATTTTGGCCAAGTCCTTTGTTTTGGCAGGTAAAATAAGTGAAACAAATAGATAACAAATAGCTTATAAAAAAAAATAAATAAAAAAACAAACTACTGTGTGATCAAACAAATGTCTTCATGAAGGGAAAAACTAATGTGAAATCAAAATGAACAGAGTAAAGTAAAATCAGCACATTTTGTTTTTGCATTGCACATGTGCACTTTCCCTCCACCAGAAGTCTCTTTACAGTTCCTGCTGGAGGTGGAAATGCTGTCTTTGCAAACATTAACATGTTTAATGATCGTTATGCATTGTTTAGTTCTTCCTTATCATAGCTCAGTACATTTCTGTTTTTAGCGTGTGTGTGTGTGTGTGTAGTCTCTTGAAATAGTGTTTTAAAGTTTAAACAGTTTTTTTGGTCATGACAAAGATGTGCTGATTTAAAGTTCATATTTTTCTCACTGTGTGCCCTTTGATGGTAATCAGTTTGATACCTCTGGTTATATGGTGCGTTTGCAAGCAATTAATCAACAGGACTGTGTTTTCTTTAATGCGTTAGAGATTTGTTCCATCAACATTGTGAACACAGTGTAATTTACTATTAACATGCAAGAATACATAATCATGTATTGAGGCAAAACTTTATTAAATCCTTTTTAACCCTCAATCACAGTCTGTCTCCCTAAAACGTTACCGCACACCTGTGTGACAAAAAAAGATGTAGAAGTAGATTAACAATTGATTTAAAAAGCACAGCACCTGCAAATATCAAGCTGTGGGCATAAAATACCCCACTTAGTCGTTTGAAGGTTAATGCTATATCATTATGTATAATAATTTTTTATATGTATGAACAGTTTTGTTTTTTCCATGAATGGGCCATTGAGTCACCACACACATAAGCATGTGTAATTTTACTGAATATCAAGATCATAAAGTCATTACCTTCACCTAACAAGTGAAAGCTGCCTGGTTCAATGCCAGGAGGAGACATCAGTCCCTTTGGGGTTGCATCAGGAATGGCATCTGGTGCAAAAAACTCTGCCAAATCAATCGTGTAGTTGCCCCTTGTAAATAAGGGAGCTATATAGCCAAACTCAAACAAAGAAATACAAACCTTCTTGTTGACAACATGCTCCCTTTCCATTGTCATTGCCTAATAAAATGTGGCACCATTTTCATTACCTTGTTTTCAAAATTTTGGAAGTCAGTCATAATTGGGGAAATCAAAATAATTGCCCAATCTTGCATAAAGGCAGACACTGGTGCTTGCATATTTGAGATATTTTTGTCAGTTATGTTGCCATTTATACTTTTTAAGTCTCATGTATAAAAAATAATATGAACTCTTCCTTGACTGACACGTTCCTTTTTTTCTCTTCCTCTCAGGTCATCGGTGTTGGAAAGCCTCCAGCACCGGCAAAAGCCAAAGATGACCTGGTGGTGGCTGAAGTTGAGATCAATGACGTCCCGATCAACTGTCGAAATCTACTGACGCGTGGGCAAACACAAGACGAGGTCAGCCGCAAGAAGGACGAGGATATTTCCAAGAAGCTTGGAGGTTATTTCTTGATGCGTTTTGTAACTGCTAATATGGTTTGTCTGCAGATCAGCAAAGTGAGCGGCGCTGCAGTGTCGACCAGAGGCCGTTACATGGCAGCAGAGGAGAAGGCCAAAGCACTGACGGGGTGACTGTCTCATTTTCAATAACTGATCATTTAATTTGTTGACCTGGTGTTTGATGTTTTTTAAGAACTCAGTTTTGTTTCTGCTCTTTCCAATCAGAGATCGACCTCTGTATCTACATGTCCAAGGACAGACAAGAGCACTTGTTGACAGTAAGTACTCTTAAACTTCAGTCAGTCATAAATATTTGTCTTGATGTAGCTCCTAATTCCACTGATGGTTTCTCTTCTCCCTTCTCCAGGAGCAGTTAATAGAATCAAGGAGATCATCACCAATGGTGTGGTAAAGGCTGCTACTGCTTCATCATCCTCTCCAACTTTCTCCTCTGCTGGAGCTTCTGTCACAGTTTACCAGCAGCACAACCCGCCTCCACCCTCACTGCCACCTGTCACCCACCACAAACCGCACTTTCAGTCAGGGGTAAGGCACTTCCCAAATGGATTCAGGTCATACTGTGATTTCATCAAATTTTCAAGCACCAATAAGTTTAACTGTTGCTTTAATACACTTACTGTTTTTAGGAAGGTTTTGGGTGGGGTGGGGGTCAGAAATGGAGTCATATTTACAAGAAATGAAAACTCGTACTTTAATAATGGATACTCAGCAGTCCTTCAGTAGCAGTCAATTTAACACAATCTTTGCTTGGAAAACAGAAGACACACGTTTATCAGTTGAAAAATGTTTCTATGTAACTACTTTCCAAAATGGGCATTTAGTCATAGTTAGGGATGGGAATCAGAATTTAGCGATTCCGATTCCATTATTGATATCAGTTATCGATTCGATTTCTTATGAATTCTCTTATCGATTCTCATTGGGTTAGTGAATAAAATATACCACAAATAGGTTGGTTTGCCTCAACTCTTTTTAATGTGAAGTAGAACAAAATTTAAACTGGTATATGAAAAAGGATTGCTCTTTGAAAATTAACTCTATGAATATTTTAACATTTTGACAAAAAATACAAATGCAAGGTGTGTGAGCCAGACTCTGGCAGTCCTCATCAACTAAATTGTTACAGGAGATGGAGATTATTCATACAGTATAGTGAAAGCATACAGTAAAATGGGGTTGCAACTATTAATTGTTCCATTAATTATTATATCTGATTAGAGATGCTTTTTTCGTATTAACAATTCATCTGCATATTTTGACTTCCTTACTGCATTATTTGTTCTGTGTGAAACAAACTGCGGTGAATGGAGCAGCAACAATGTTCTATTTTCTTCACTTACTGATCAGGTGGTTGATGAAGGACCTGCAGCTCTTTGAAAGTAAAGCTTTTAATGGTGGTTACAGGAAAAAGCGCTGCTGCTTTGGACACAAAAAAAACGTGTCTTTTCGCGAGCTCACCGTCTCTGTGACGGCTCAGCCTTTTTGCGCTTGCAGTGCGCACAGACTGCACGTAAAACAGCTGCTGCTGCTGTAGAAACACTGTGAACATAATTTTGTAATGCTTCTGTCTCGACGCTGTTGGATATATTCCGAACTAAATAAGGCGCGTGTGTGACGTAATCGCAAATGCGTCCTCACGTCAGCGGAATCGATAAGCGGAATTGTTAAGCAAGCAGACTAACGATTCCAAGGAATTGATTGACTGGGAACCGGTTCTTGTAGAGAACGGGTTCCCAGTCAATCTATTCCCATCCCTTGTCATAGTTATACAAGCTCTCACATGTCCTTTTGTTCCTCAGATGCATTTTGTTCAAGATAAGATCTTTGTGGGCCTGGACCACGCTGTCCCGGGGTTTGTGGTCAAAGAGCGTGTCGAGGGCCCTGGCTGTTCATATCTGCAGCACATCCAGGCTGAGACTGGGGCCAAAGTCTTCCTCAGAGGAAAAGGATCTGGCTGTTTAGAGCCTGCCTCTGGGCGAGAGGCCTTTGAACCCATGTACATTTACATCAGGTGGGTGTCAATCTTTCCTCATTATAGGAGACACCTACTAATGCAGTATTGTGAGTTAACACTCACAATAATGCCACACTGTAATTTTTTTTGCAGTAGAGTCACAAAGTTTTTTTAAATTAAGAAAAAAGTTTAGTATATGTGACTACTGCTTTTGCTGGTGCCTGGTAAGATGTAATTCACTACAATGGCCAGTAGGTGGTGGTAATGGCAAAAACTGTTTGCCAGCTACTGTTGAACAAAATTAGAACGCTGTTCTAAGTACCAGGTGTTAGAATGATAAGATGGTGAGATGAGATACTACTGTACAAACAGGAGAAGTGCCAAAAGTAAAAAAAACCAAAAAAACTAGTTAATCTGTTAAAAGGTTTTGTGTGAAATTCCTTTGGAAAAGCGAAGAAAGTGGGGTCCAGTGTAAAGTGGGTCTCGTGTACAGTTATTTGAGAACAGTGGTTTAGTGGATAACTACAAATAATAATAGTATTTTTGCTCACTGTTCCTTCTAACTAGAACTAAATGCATCTGTTTTCTTCTCCAGTCATTCTAAACCTGAAGGACTTGCAGCAGCAAAGACTTTGTGTGAGAACCTGCTTCAGACAGTGAGTAATCTTTTTTTTTTTTTTTACAATGAAGTGATGCTTTGTTCTAGTGTACGTTTCCCCGATCCAGCTTCAACACAGTCCTTGAGCATTAAAAGCTTTTTTCTGCTGCTCAAGGGGTTGCTACAGCTCACATGCTTATTTTGGTAGATATTTACACTAGACACCTTTCCTGATGCAACCTCAAAGGGATTTGTGTCTCCTCACGGAATAAAACTGGAGATCTTTTGCTTGTTAGACAACTGTGTAAACTCCTGTACTATGGAGCCACTAGGCAGTCCCTGAGCATTAATAAATAATATGTAGTGGCTCTGACACATCAGTTAGTTATTTATAGTTTTGTTTTGTTTTTGCAGTCCACCAGCTGAAAACATTATTGGTGCATACTTGTGACTGATAAAAAGCATTCATTTCTCAAGATCAGTGACATTGATGTTTCACAACTGCGTTAACTGTTCTTGACATTTGTTGGCTGTTTTAAACAAAGCAAAGAAGCATGAACTTCCTTGTGGTTTAAGGGATCACTGATCTCTGCTTCTGCAGATGCGCACATCAGTTACAGAACTGTAGAAAGTGAAGGATTATTTGTGTGCTGTACCACAAGTAGAGACCACAAGTATTTTCTGCAAACACAGCTGTTTTCTTAAAGGTAGAGGCCTGAAGGGAGTTCATACTGTTACCGGTGCATGTTCAAAGGCATTATTTGCATTGAAAACTAAGACGTGTAGTTTTTTTGTTATAATTTTTTTTCTTTTGTAATGGTTATGTTGAATTCATGCCTTTTATAAGATTACTTTAAAAGTAAATCTTGTTCTTTTGCACGTAATCTTGCTAATGTTTAAATGTTCTTCTTTTCTAGGTCCATGCAGAGTATTCTCGCTTCATTAATCAAATGATGCCAACACCACAAGGTACTTAATATTTGGCATTTTTTCTGTACTTCAGATTGCTCACTTGTTGTGCCATAGCTTGTTTTAGCCGTAACATTCTCAGTCTAACACATCTGCTTATAAAGTCACTGCGAGAGCCTCACTTGGTCCGTTTTGCTTTTCCAGGCTTTGGACAGCCTCCTGTAGTGAATGGGATGCCTCCTCAGCCTCCTTACTACGCCCCTGCTGGTTACCAACCAAGCTACCCCATGCCTGTACCTCAGCCTCAGCCTCAGACTGTCCCTCCACCTTACGCTATCCCACCTCCTGTACCCTCCGTGGCCACCGCAGGTGTTGCCTCTCAGTACCCTCTCCGCCCAGCCCAAGCCCTGGCCCCAGCCCCTGCTCCTGCCCCTCTTCCTGTTCCTGTTGCCACTGTAGCTCCTACACCCTCACCTGTACCACTACCCACTCCTGCTCCAGAGACACTGCCACAGGTAGGATTCAATGAACTCTCAATTGTAATTATTTAAAAATGTAAAGAATGGTTTTAGGCATTAAAACTAAACCATACATTCAGAAATAATGCCATAAATAAAATGTGTGAATAATGTGTGAAGCCCTTTGCCTTTAAGACAGTCCCATTTTTCCTATGTACACTTAAGAAGTGTCTTTACACGCTTGGGAAGCATGTTCTTTCCAGCATCTTGGAGCTCATGATGTGGATTTAGTCTGTTTAGTCTCTTTATGCAATTATAGACTGACTCCTTTAGATCGAGGTCAGGGCTCCACACCATGTCTTCTTGTTGCTGTATCCTTGGGCTCTTTTTTTGTTCTGCAGAATAAATTTGAGACCAGCCAGACGCCGCCTCTATGGAATAGCGTGATAGATAAAAATCTAAACCTCTGAAGTGATTAAAAATTTTAGGACAAAATTTGATCTTTGGATCATGTATAAAAATCATTCATTCATTGTGGATGCATGCAAATCAGTAACAAGATATTGCTGTTTTCGTCGTTGGTGCAGGCACTTCCTCCACCAGTACGTTTACCCACTTCTACAGCAGCACCACCCAAAGTTTCACCTCCTGCAGCCCCAGGCAACCCACCACAGAAAAGACGCTTCACGGAGGAGGTACCAGACGAGGCTGACAGTGGCCTGCTTGGATACCAGGTGATAAATGTTACACATTTACAGCCTCTTATCATTCTCAGGTGCCCCCCCCCCATCAGTCACTTTCATGAGAAGGAAGCCCTTAAACCTCTCTTTCTGATTTCTGTCTCCTAACATTTCATATTTCCTCTCTTCAAATATCTCATGTACCTTGGTTGAGATAGCTTGGCCAGCTTTTATAAGTATCTTTCATAGTGGATGGGAAAATATTGTAATCACAGGCTTGTGGTAAGCTAGTTTTTTTGTTTTTCTTTCACTTTGGTGTTGTAAATAGGTTTGTTTTGTTTTAGTTTCAGGGCAGGGCTTAGTTGAGGATGTCTCCTAATCGTGCCTGTGTGTTTTTCTGCTCATAGCATGGACCCATTCATATGACTAATTTAGGTGCAGGCTTCTCCATGGGCAGTCCCGAGAATCCAGGATCCCAACCACAGAGTTCCTCCAGCCCGTCGAGTGAGAGGGACAGGTATGCAGATTTTTATACAAGATGTTATTCATGTTAATAACATGCACGGGTCAGTAAGCAGAGTTCATTCATACTCTGTCTTTGTGTTCTCCAGTAAGCAGCTAATGCCTCCACCGCTGTTGCCTGTGAATGGAGTGAGACCCAAGATGGAAGAGAGAAAGGCGCTGCACGGCCCCGTGGGTAAGGGCGTTATCCTGTGGATTGACAAATCCCTGCCCAAATCCAAATCATGGACTGTGACCCTCTTATAAGCCTGACCTTGATTTTATTCACAGTCTTAATGTAGAGCTGTAAAGAGGAAAATGTAAATCCTCTCCCTGCTCACTGGACTATCTAAATTTCAGTTCATTGAAGCGATATATCTGTTACATAAACCCCCAGCTGGCCCCAAAAGCAGGTTTGGTTGTTTTTGTTTTTTAGATTTAATAATAACATCACTCCTGTTGTTGTGGCCGAGGTAAATGCAGTATTTACCACGTTAAGCCTCAAACGGACTCGTCCAAGATTCTGTTGCTGTGACTAGACCATCTCAGGATAGTGAGGTGGAGCTATGACTCAACCCCTTTTGTGCATTTTTCAGTCCTTTTATAATGAAGTGTGATTATTTTGAGTCCAACTCACCGTCGCGTTGTGACGACATCATCAGTCTGGATTGTCCCAAGTTTGTTTTTCTTCCTTACTAATGAGAATCTCTCCTGTTTTTGTGTTTTTTCTCTTTTTCTCTGTGTTTTTCTTCTCTTCCATGTATCTGGTGTGATGATGGATACCGGTTGGGGGTGGGGAACGACTCGTCCCGTGACACCGTCTTGCCGCTCGATTGGACGGCCCTGACATTGTCGCTCCCCACTAACCAATGGCTGCTTTCAAATGGTCGCCCCCCCCTCCTCAAACCGGCTGACAAACTTTGATTTAAATCAAATGTATTAACTATTTGTTTCTCCCACAATGTGTTTGGAATAATTACCTTTGACTTGTATTTAAAATGTGTTGCTGCTGGGTGTTTTTGTGTATGTTTTCTTTCTTCTCTACATGCCCCCCCCTCTATTTGTTGCCCTCTTGCTCTTACAGAGCCTGCAGTAAAAAGACTGAAAACAGGTTTGGTGGCATACACCGGCGACTCTTCTGATGAAGAGGAAGACCATCCCACCTCAAAAGCCACATCAGGGCCAGGTAACCCTGGGGCAGTTCCCCCTACCACCTCCACAACCACCACCACCTCAGGTTGGGCACAGGGTTATCGCTGCCCTCCTCCACCACCCCCTCGAGCTAAAACACAGCCACAACAGCAGTCTATACCCTTCTGGATGGCACCCTAATACAGAAAAAAAGAGTCTGAACTCACTGAGTGCTTTCTGCTAAGTCTTACAGGATATTCACCCAAACTGAGCCCATCTGTTCATCGCAAGGGTGATTCTTAACAGCTCTGTGTTGGTTTCAACATTATTTTAGTTCTTGGGTCCAAGTGGACAAATTCAAGTTTTGTGAAGACTCCTGTTTGTTTTTGTGTGCAAAAATTATAGTTTAAAGATGGACATTTGCAGGACTAACACTTCAACCTCCTGTCTGGATGTATAGATGGCCAGTTGAGCGCTTTTCTGCCTACAGTTGGTCTGAATTGAAGGAAAATCCACACCAGCCCAACTGTGTTTTACAAAGTGTCTTTGTAAAAAAGAAAAAAAAAATCACAGACTGTAAATCACCGACCAGTTTTCC